>CM076582.1:143542006-143773618 GCA_034641835.2 Pinus albicaulis
TCAAACTTTCATATGACTTATCTCTTGGGAAAAAAAGTTACATCTGCTAACATTTTATTACAAACTTTGATTAACCATTTAAAATGTATGGTTAATATTTTATTTAAGCATCTAATAAAATAAACTTTAACAATATATAACGGCATTTGGACTATCACACTATATATATGTCAAAATATTTGTTTAAGAAGCATTTTAATGTGCTTTCTTTCTATTTTTATTTAATTCTTTTCTTTTTGACTATTATTTTCTATGCCTAACATTTTATTTTATTTTTCTTATTTCTACATTTTTGCTAACATTTTTTCATATATATATATATATATATATATATATATATATATATTCTACAACATCTAACCTATCAAAACCATATATGTTACAACATCGGCTCCAACTCGGGACTGCTTCCTCCTGAAGGATGCAAATAACTTGGAGATCCAACTGCCTTCTCCTCGGGATAATGGAGTCTTTGTTGAAAAACAAACACAATTTTTGAAAAATGAAACAAAACCAATAATATACAATGATGAATATTTGAAATATTGTTTTTGTTTTCAATATTGAATGTAATGCTTCAAATATTTTCCATTGATTGGAAATGAAGAATATTGACCCTCCAAATTCTATAAGACAAAGGTATTGTTGCCTTTAACTTATGCAATGCTGAAAGGTCTAAACCATATATTATCAAACTTGAAATGTTTTCCTTTATCCTCTCTTCTAGCATTCCATATTAACACTAAGTCTCCTTCCTTTAAATCTTTTTCTCTGGCTTTCCTGTCGAATAAGCTTTTCATTTTGTTCTAATATTTTCTAAGCTTATATGAAACTTCATCCCTATTTTCACTTAATTCTATAATATGATTTATCCTTCTAGATAAATTATCAGGTTCTTCATATTCTTGTTGGAAGAATTTCATAATAGGATAAACTAGTTGTGTAGGAAAAATAGCTCCAATAGCATAAACTAGCTGAAAAGGTGATTTAATTGTTGACCTTTTAAGAGAAATCCCATTGGCCCAAACTGCATACTTGAGATGACTATCCCAATTTATTTTATTACTATTTAATGCATTTTTAATGAATTTAACCAGGATTTTGTTTGAAGACTCTGCCAATCCATTTCCTTGTGGAGAGTAAGGAGTAGAATGATGTAACAAAATTTGGTACTTCTGACAGAATTCAATCATTTTGACACTGCTAAAGGCTTGTGCATTGTTTGTGACTATTTTCTGTGGAAAACCAAATCTAGAAAATATATTCTCTTCAATGAATTTTATTACAGTAGTATCAGTAGCATGCTTAAATGGATGGCTTCTACCCATTTTGTGAAATAGTCTGTGGAAATAAGAATCCATCTCTGCAGATTACTTGATGGTGGATGTATTTCTCCAATGAAATCTAATACCCATTGTAAAAATGGTGCTTTAACTAGAACGAGGACAAGAGGTAATGAGGAAAGTTTATGCTTTCCAACAAACATTTGACAAGGTATGCAACTTCTGACCTTTGCTCCTACTTGTGCAAACAATTGGGGCCAATAAAACCCTGCCCTAAAAATTTTGTGAGTAGTTTCTCTCCAAGCATAATGACCTCTACATATTCCTGCACGAAATTGATCTATAACACCTTCTGTTTCTGATTCAGTTAAGCATAGAAAAATGATATTCTATGGATATTTCCAATATATATTTTCATTAATGATGCAATATTTCACAACTTTGAGCTTGAGTGTTTTACACTTATTCTTTGTAAATTCAAATGGACATTCATAATTGCGAAGCAAGTGCAAAATATCAGTGTACCATTCAGATAACAAAATTTTTTGATCAATATGTAGTGGAGAGGAGTTGATTCAATTGAAGATGAAGGTTCTTGTGGATTATTCGCTTATGAAGTGATAGAAGGTTCTGATATATGTAGTGGAAGGAGTTGATTCAATTGTAGAGAGGTTCTTGTCGGTTCTTATCTTCGAAGTGAGAGAATGTTCTTGTTGATTCTTCTCTATTAGTGAGAGGAAGGATACATTTGTGGATTCTTCGTTATTTAAATTTGCATAATAGATTTTATGCCTAGGATGTTGCGGTTGATTCGAAGCAGTTTTGCTAGTCTCCGACCATTTATTAGTTTAGTTGATTTGATGCGATATCAAATTCCAATCCTTGATTAACCCATGATCTTCGACCATTTGCGTCTAGGCGAGGAAGCATTGTTTTAACAACATTGTTTGGAGCATAGACGGTAATGGGAGAATGTATATTTATAGACTCTAAAATATTTCAAGGCTTCAATACGAGTGCATAAGATTGTTTTCTATTATGTGAAATTTAAATTATGCATCCTGTGCCCTCAAATCTACCTCGAGTTTGAAGTGAAGTAAACTCAAGGCTACATCAAACCACGCTCAGCCTCGTAGCTAGCCCTACGAGGACAGGAGAGGGCTCTCTCCGTCAATCTCGAGAAAATGAGCAATAGGATGCGAGATGACTTACAATAAGAACTGATTTTAGGCTAGTAAACTGATAGAAAAGGGTTTTTTGATAAATGTTGGGTTTTCTGGACTGTGTGAGGCAAAAGGCAATGAGCGGAGATCAAACACAGATTATCTCCTCAGGCAAGGTAAGCAAGAAATTTAACAATTAAATTGAGATAAACGGAATGGTAAGACTGCTGAGAAGTCGACAAGGGCATAGAAGATGGATCCTTGTCAAACAGAAGAAAACATTAACTATGAATACTTCCTCAAAACAAAGCAAATAGTTTGAATTCTGCCTTTCTCACTTAAAAGTATTCAACAAAAATGATTTAGGAATGAAATGAAAAAACATTACAAGATACATATGAGACAGAGAAGAAACATTTGTCAAATTTCATGCCACAGGAATCTCAGAAAAGCAATTTTATTATTTCTCCATTAAATCTCACATCCAAAGCTGTACAATAAAACTACGTTTTTCTCCTACACTATCTGAGAACTCTCTTCCCCCTTTACAAAATGATTTTTCAATACATTAAATAAATGATGCTAAAGGAAAAAACAAATCGACCCCAAGACGGTTGTTTTATTATTATTAATAAATAAACCTAAAAAGAAACAATTAGCGCTCAGAAGATGGAATAGTGCTCCTTCTAGTCGAATCTGTTGAATCTGATGAAGAGGTGGCATTACAGGTGTCAATCCCATTACTAAAAATAAGCATAGGCAATTGCATCTTGGAATGCCACTTTGCACTGCTCCCGAATGTTCAGGAAATGCATTGGCACTCTCTGAAAATTGCTAAAATATAGGTCAAAGCGCCACATGCTCAACGAAGTTTTCTCCAAGTCCCTGAAAGAGTTTATCCCTTCTCTTGAAGTGGGAGCACATTCAGGCCTCTCAAGCGAATAGTCTTAAGTTGTAGGAGAAGAAAATTATGCATAGTGACATTTCTGTGGATCTCTTTGATCCATAATTAGATACTACGAGGACTTTAAGTTTTTCATAGGCCAAATGAAGGAAGAAAGTAGTACTTCCGCCTTAAAATTTAAAGAAAAGGCTAGCATTAAGGTATCTACACCAGCGATCCCTTTTCCCGAATATATATATACAACTGTGTGGAGAAATAGCTATACTATTTGTAGTGATTAAATTCAGTGAAGAACCAGTGAAGCCAAGCATTTCGAACCTCTGTGTTTGTGTGCGCTCACATCTACACGTGCGTGCTCGGCCCAGGTGGGTCGCGCCCCTTGTGTCTTTACACTGCTGAAATGACCTACGTGGGTCGCTCTGGCCAGGTGGGTCGCTCGCGCCCAGGTGGTCAGCAAACTTCAGTCCTTCTTATTTGCTTAAAACTTTGAAATCGGCCTCGACAAATCACGACTTTGAGTCTTGTGGATGCGTAGGAAATGAAACTGTTTGCCTAGCTATGGATCATATTTGCTAAATATTGTGATTGCCATGCAGATTCCTGTTAGTTTTCAGTATAGGCATCCAGGTAGCGAGCATGAGTCTCGACGAGCTGCCAGAGGACGAGGACGAAATACCAATAGTCGTCTTTCTTCAGCTAATCCAGCCAGCAATGAGATGCTTGATATACAGAATGCCCTTCAAGAAT
Organism: Pinus albicaulis; assembly: GCA_034641835.2. Lineage (NCBI taxonomy): Eukaryota > Viridiplantae > Streptophyta > Pinopsida > Pinales > Pinaceae > Pinus > Pinus albicaulis. The sequence continues at coordinate 143,546,104 of CM076582.1, forward strand.
CTATGCTGACTGCAACTACTGAGAATTTTAATTCTTTGCAGAGCTCTGACCCGTTACCTTCATTGCTTTCCTCTGACATGATAGCAAGTTCTTCCACAAGTACTGTATCAACTGATCCTCCCAGGTATCTCATTTTGTAATCACATCTTTTAACATTGAACCCAAGTGGCGTCACGCTCTCCTCCATCTTTGTGATGATTTCTGCAGCTGGGTGCTTAGATGTAAACCTCGCTTCCCTAGTAGAACTCTTTTTTTTCTCAAACAGACCAGATAGATTTAGCCCCTTGGACAATGAAATGATATCAAATGCAATCATAAGAGAAGGTCTGACCCTTTTCAATTCCTTCTGTTCCATTACAAGGTGTTCAACAGAGTCACTAAATACGGCATCGATGTCATCAAGACTGGTATCTCTTTCTTCTTCAAATTTGACTGGATTGTAGCCTTTCTTGAACCAAGAACTTTCTAATATCTGAGGAATTGTAATCCGATATTTAGGATTCGGCTCAAGTATTCTCAGAATCAGTTTCTGAGCTCCTGGAGAAAACCATTTCGGGCAAGTGAAATCTGCTCTGTATATCTTCTTATAAAGGGCTATGATGTTGGGTTCATCAAATGGTAAATAGCCGGCCATGAGGAAAAACAGAATGACTCCACAAGACCACAGATCAGCTTTAGCACCATCATATCCCTTGTCCACAATGACCTCTGGGGCAACATAGTTGGGGGTTCCACAAGCAGTATGCAACAGTCCATCTTCCTTCATTTGCTGTGAAAGTGCACTTAGACCAAAATCAGAGATCTTCAGATTTCCTTTTGAATCCAAAAGAAGGTTCTCCGGCTTAGGATCTCTATGGTAAACTCCTCTGCTATAACAATAATCAACTGCATTTATAAGTTGCTTAAAATATTTTCTGACATCATCTTCCTTTAATTTCCCATGTTGAGCAATTTGAGTCTGTTGCCCTATGTCAATCCACCATGTGCTATTTCTTTTGCTTGGATAGCATCAATCTCCTTTTTCAAATTAGCAACCTTTCCATTCCGTTTGATAATTTTATCTCGAGTTTTACTTTGCTTCTCAGTGAACTAACCTTTGTATGTTTGCCATGTCATTGCCCACAACCCAGATCTCCAATACAACAGCTGCAGCTGACTCTAGAATTTTATCATGGTGTAAGGATATTTTAATGTGAAGGCTACTACAACAGGATAACCTTCATGAAGAAGTTGCACAAACTAGACTAGAATTCAATAACTCGAGAGGGCCCAGTATCCTGTGTAGTATCTGAGATTTTGGCAGCCTTTTGGCACTTTTGACATTGAAACTCTGTTTTACAATTTCCTTCTCTGATTGCTGATGATGTATTTTGTCACTCTTTTGCAGGGATCGGAGCTGAGCTGCTGCCTTTTGAAGAGCTGGAAAATTTGATACATATTCTAAAAAACACATTTAACGATTTCTTCTTCAAAACAGGGTTTTGAAGAAGAATCAATCCTGCATTATTTACAATGACATTCCTGAAATGAAGACTTTCTGAATCTTCCTCTGGCCTACCTCTGAAAACTAAACCCTGAAATGCAGAATTACTCTTTAATGACTGCAAATAAGGAGAACTGAACCTTGGTGAATTTGATTGCAGCGGTCTGACAATAGACTGACAGGACGGAGTCTAACATTGGCTCCAATGGGGATGGCAGCTTCCGCTTCTTGGAGGTGCCAAGAACCGCAGAGCTTTGGGAGAGCAGACAGTGCCTCCATCCATTGGGCTATGGAATCATGATCAACTTATTAACTGAAAACTGACTGAAATGATTTGAAAAACTAACTTGGCAAACCTCAAACTAGAACTGCAATAAACTGGAACAAGATGCTGCCCTTTGGCTGCTTATTTATTTACAAAATCTACCCTACTCTGCTGTAAAAACAATAGATCAGGTAATACTGAAATGCCAGGTCAACCACTCAAGTAAACCTGAGAATGATGCCGCTTGAGAATGCTTCCACCAGGACACGGATGTAATTGCTGGCAGCCCTTCATGCACGTAATGAGCCTGGTCACGGAAAATACAGCCTGATCTATTAATCAAACTGAAAAATGTGTCCATGTATGCTGCAATAGGATCACGGAAACTGGACTCTGTTGGCTGCCCCAACTCTGTGATGCATACTTCCAGCTGCACACTGTCAATGTAAACAACTGTAGACCATTCTATGATATCTTGTTTCGAATGAGGAAGGATTTCCAAGAACTTTTTAGGGTCTTGGAAATCATATGACTGAATCTGCTCATCTAAACATTGAATCTCCTTCTCAAATCTTTCAACAATTAACTCACAGAACCTAGTTTTAGTTTCAAGAGGAAACTTCGGAGATTTCAAACATTGAAGCAAAGCACTGAAAAAATCTTCATTAATTTCAAAATCCGCTAACGAATTTCTAGCATCTTCTACAGCTTCAGAAAGTGCAGGGTTTGCCACATACCCTACCATTGCATGAGTGGATCAGCGAGCACTGGAATCTCTGGATCGAGCTGGAGTCGTCGGGTGAATGTTTCAGCCTTCATATGTGTCTGACTGCTGTCCACCATCAGCATCAGATCTGCAACTTGATTTCCTGCACTGGGGCGAGACAATCTACAAGTCGACTGTCACATGAACAGCAAACCATCTTCCCCAGTATGGTCGCCACTATGTTAGCGCTCGAATATGCCTCAGGCTGAAAGAGGCAAAACTCGAGGCAACATCAAACCAAGCTCAGCCTCGTAGCTAGCCCTACGAGGACAAGAGAGGGCTCTCTCCGGGTCTATCTCGGCAAAAGGATCTTCAAGGGGCTAAGATGACCAAAAGCATAACTGATCTTAGGCTAGTAAACTGATAGAAAAGGGTTTTTAATGAATTATGGGGTTTTCTGGGCTGTGTGAGGCATAGACAGCAAGAGCAGAGATTAAATAAAGAATGCAGATTATCTCCTGAGGCAAGGTAAGCATGAAGTTTAGAAATTAAATTGAGATAAATGGAATGGCAAGACTGCTGAGAAGTCGACAAGGGCATAGAAGATGTATCCTTGTCAAACAGAAGAAAACATTAACTATGAATACTTCCTCAAGACAGAGCAAATAAATTGAATTCTGCCTTTCTCACTTAAAAGTATTCAACAGAAATGATTTAGGAATGAAATGAAAAAACATTACAAGATACATATGAAACAGAGAAGAAACATTTGTCAAATTTCATGCCACAGGAATCTCAGAAAACAGAGCTGTATTTCTCCATTAAAATCTCTGTCAAACTGTACAATAAAACTCTGTTTTTCTCCTACACTAGCTCTCAGAACTCTTCCCCCCTTTACAAAATGATTTTCAATACATTAAATAAATGCGCTAAGGAAAAAACAAATCGCTAAGACGGGGATTTGTTTTATTATTATTAATAAATAAACCTAAAAAGAAACAATTGGCCTGAGAAGATGGAATAGCGCTCCTTCTACTTTCAGATACGTGAATCGATGAAGAGGTGGCATTCACAGTGTCAATCCCATTACTAAAAATCCATAGGCAATTGCATCTTGGGAATGCCACTTTACCTTTACTCACGAATGTTAAAATCGTTGTACTCTACGAAAATTGCTAAAATATAGGGTAATGCCACATATGCTCAATGAGTTTTCTCCAAATTACGAAAAGTTTATCACGCTCTTGAAGTGGGGGCACATTCAACCTCTCCCCGAATAGTCTTAGTACGTAGGAGAGAAGATGGCCATGGTAGGCCGTTCTTTAGTAATCTCTTTGATCCATAATTGAGTACTACGAGGACTTTAAGTTTTGTCATGGAACTAAAAACGAAGGAAGAAAGTAGCTACTCGCAGAAAAATTTAAAACCAAGGCTTCTGCTTGTCAAAAATGTATCTCACACCACTGATCCTTTTCCGAATATATATGTGCAAACCGCATTGGAGAGACAAACTCATCTGTTTGTAGACAGTTGGAGACGAATTGAAACGAAACTGGGCGCTCAACACGACTTTTCGAACCTCTGTGTTTGCGTGGGTCGCTCACCTCTGCGTGGGTCGCTCGGCCCAGGTGGGTCGCGCCCCTTGCAACTTCACACTGCTGAAATGACCTACGTGGGTCGCTCGCGCCCAGGTGGGTCGCTCGAGCTTCAAGACCCTTCAACGCTGCTTAAAACTTTGAAATCGGCCCTCCAACTCCAAATCACGACTTTGAGTGCTGTGGATCGTAGGAAATGAAACTTGTTTGCCCAGCTATGGATCATATTTGCTAAATATTGTGATTGCCATGCAGATTCCTGTTAGTTTTCAGTATAGGCGTCCAGGTAGCGAGCATGAGTCTCAACGAGCTGCCAGAGGACGAGGACGGAATACCAATAGTCGGCTTTCTTCAGCTTAATCCAGCCAGCAGTGAGATGCTTGATATACAGAATGCCCTTCACGAATCTATGCTGACTGCAATTACTGAGAATTTTAATTCTTTGCAGAGCTCTGACCCGTTACCTTCATTGCTTTCCTCTGACATGATAACAAGTTCTTCCACAAGTACTGTATCAACTGATCCTCCCAGGTATCTCATTTTGTAATCACGTCTTTTAACATTGAACCCAAGTGGTTTCACGCTCTCCTCCATCTTTGTGATGATTTCTGTAGCTGGGTGCTTAGATGTAAACCTCGCTTCCCTAGTAGCACTCTGTATTTTCTTAAACAGACCAGATAGATTTAGCCCCTTGAACAATGAAATGATATCAAATGCATTCATAAGAGAAGGTCTGACCCCCTTAAATTCCTTCTGTTCCATTACAAGGTGTTCAACAGAATCACTAAATACGGCATCGATGTCATCAAGACTGGTATCTCTTTCTCCTTCAAATTTGACTGGATTGTAGCCTTTCTTGAACCAAGAACTTTCTAATATCTGAGGAATTGTAATCCGATATTTAGGATTCGGCTCAAGTATTCTCAGAATCAGTTTCCGAACTCCTGGAGAAAACCATTTCGGGCAAGTGAAATCTGCTCTGTATATCTTCTTATAAAGGGCTATGATGTTGGTTTCATCAAATGGTAAATAGCCGGCCATGAGGACAAACATAATGACTCCACAAGACCACAGATCAGCTTTAGCACCATCATATCCCTTGTCCACAATGACCTCTGGGGCAACATAGTTGGGGGTTCCACAAGCAGTATGCAACAGTCCATCTTCCTTCATTTGCTGTGAAAGTGCACTTAGACCAAAATCAGAGATCTTCAGATTTCCTTTTGAATCCAAAAGAAGGTTCTCCGGCTTAGGATCTCTATGGTAAACTCCTCTGCTATAACAATAATCAACTGCATTTATAAGTTGCTTAAAATATTTTCTGACATCATCTTCCTTTAATTTCCCATGTTGAGCAATTTGAGTCTGTTGCCCTATGTCAATCCACCATGTGCTATTTCTTTTGCTTGGATAGCATCAATCTCCTTTTTCAAATTAGCAACCTTTCCATTCCGTTTGATAATTTTATCTCGAGTTTTACTTTGCTTCTCAGTGAACTAACCTTTGTATGTTTGCCATGTCATTGCCCACAACCCAGATCTCCAATACAACAGCTGCAGCTGACTCTAGAATTTTATCATGGTGTAAGGATATTTTAATGTGAAGGCTACTACAACAGGATAACCTTCATGAAGAAGTTGCACAAACTAGACTAGAATTCAATAACTCGAGAGGGCCCAGTATCCTGTGTAGTATCTGAGATTTTGGCAGCCTTTTGGCACTTTTGACATTGAAACTCTGTTTTACAATTTTCTTCTCTGATTGCTGATGATGTATTTTGTCACTCTTTTGCAGGGATCGGAGCTGAGCTGCTGCCTTTTGAAGAGCTGGAAAATTTGATACATATTCTAAAAAACACATTTAACGATTTCTTCTTCAAAACAGGGTTTTGAAGAAGAATCAATCCTGCATTATTTACAATGACATTCCTGAAATGAAGACTTTCTGAACCTTCCTCTCGTCTACCAAAACTAAACCCCCGAACCGCATCACTTTAATGACCGCAAATAAGGAGAATCGAACTGGTGAATTTGATTGTGCAGCTTCCGATTAAATAGGATCGACAAAATGGACGGAGTCTAACACATCCCCTCATGACTTTTCTAAAGAATGTTATGGTTTTTTCATCTCCATTTTCATTTTTTTGTAAGAGGACAATAGCTAGAGTGGATTTAGAGGAAAAAGAAAAAATGTTGAAAGGTTTGAGATATTCTAGACTAGCCAATACTGGAGCTTCTGAAACAGACTTCTTAATCTCATTAAAGGAAAATCTAGATTGAATTGTCCACTTAAATTTATGATTTTTCTAAGAATATCAATAATATATTTAACTATTTCAACATAGTTAGGTATGGATCTCCTTAGAAAATTGATTTTCCTCAAGGAAACCTTGGATTTATTTCTTATTTCTAGGCAAGTTAAGTGTTTGAATAGCTAACACTCTCTTTGGATCAATAACCACTCCTTTATTAGAAATAATGTAGCCAATTAGCTCCCTTTATTTGATGGAAAAGAGGTATTTATTTGGATTAACTGAGATTCGAAATTTCCTGCACCTGTCAAAAACATTTTACATGTTCTTTAAATGTTCTTGATCATAATTAAAAAATACATTTAGATAATCTAGATAAATGGAAAAAAAATATTTATCTTACCAACAAATTCTAGATCCATGGCTCTCTAGAGAGTGGCCCCAGCATTTTTTAGACCAAAAGGCATCCTTGCATACATAAATCTACCCCAAGGAGTAGTAAAAATTTTCTTTTCTCTATCCTCTGTATTGACCATAATCTGATTGTATCCTGAAAAACCATCTAACATTGAAATCATGTTCGAACCTAAAACTTGTTGCAATAATTGGTCCATTTAGGGAAATGGATAATTATCTTTCAATGATGATCTATTTAGATTTCTCAAATCCACAAAAAATCTTATATCACCATTTTAATTTCTAATCGGGACCAAATTATCTATCCAATCAGAATATCTTAAGGGAACTATAATTTTTGCATCCAATAATTTTTTAAGTTCTTTTTCAATTGTTGGAAGTAAAATTGGATTTATCCTTCTTATTTATTTTTAAAAGGTTTGGCTTGTGGCTTAAGAGGGATTTTATGCTCAATAAAAGTGGCACCATAAGTTTTCAGCTCATCATAAGACCAAGAAAAAACATCTCTGTAATTCTTAAGGAGACTTCGATATGTATCTTTTGTTTTGTGTGGTAATGACGTAGATATTTTTATATTCATGGTTTCACCTTGAGGACCAATATTACACTCTTCAATATCTTCATTAGATGAATTTATCATTGAATTCTGAGGGACATCATTATGATAAAAAATATTTTCAAGATGGATTAACCCTTTTGGGATGAAATTGTTTTACAACTGAATAATTTCATGATCAATTATATTGTTATTTAATGGTAATATTTTATCTTCATTATTAGCCTTTTGATCATTGTATTGTTCCTCTTCAATTAGTAAAGAAGAAAACTGATCAATTACTTGTAGAAATGATTCTAGTTGTTCATCGTCTTCAAAAAATTTCCAATGTTTTAAATTTTTAGGAATTGAAGGTCTATATCTTACCTGAATCTGGTATTGGAATTACAATTCATCAACAATTTTAAAAGACCTTGCTGAAACAACCAAAGAGTCTACATGAATGTTTTCATGTCTCGGAATAGTTGTAATAATAAAAGCTTGAAATAAATTGTCTACAAAATCCTATACTTCATTTCTGTAATACCTAAGTCGCGGATGTTTTGTTTGGCATTGGTTTCTCACCTGCTTAACAATGAGTTCTGAATCACTGAAAACAACTAGTTTCTCGATCTTTAAACTTTTGGCCAAATCTAGTCCTAGAAGGAAAGCTTCATATTCTCCTACATTATTTGTAACATCAAATTCTAACTTGTAGGACTGGGTAATATTTTCTTTAACTGATGAGATTAAAACAATACCAGCTCCAGCTTCTTCTCTTGAGAGTGTTCCATCAAAGTATAGTTTCAAAATATCAGTTTTTTCAATTCGTGGATTTTCTACCATCTGCTCAATACAAAGCTAAGGATTTGGAGAATCGTTGGATGATAATGTAAAGCATCAAAAATATTGATAAAATGCATAAATAGGATGATTTCTAGCATGATCGGCCCAATAAATGGTATTTATGAATCTGATCTCTCTATATAACCTAAGGTGCTCTCCTCCATACACATGAATTGTAGCATAAGACATCCATTTACAGAGTTCCTCCTCATTTAGAAAAACATGATATTGATAACAACATTCCAAATTTAGGAGGGATATATGTAACTACTATTTCTTAAACCACACTCTCCATTAGAGCTTGAGCTATGGTTACAACTAGATCCTTTATAATACCAAGGCAAGGAACTTTATTTGAATCAAAAGTGTATAATTCATGATACAGTTTAGTAATTAGTAGTTGCAGATGATCCACAATTACTTTGGGCATAATATTATGAGAAGCTCCTAAATCTAGCATATAATTGTATACTATAAAATCATGCACTTTCAAGGTCACATAAAAAGGAGGAATAATTTCATCAATCATATTAGAAGTAGGTCCAAAAATTACTGAGAGGTTTTCATCTTGCAAACTAATCACATCCCCTTTAGCATCCACACTTGAGGACTGTATCCACTTAGAAAATTGATTCTTATAACCTACAAAATAAAGGAATGGGTATTTTGACTCTTTCTAATTCTTTTTCAACATTGAAAGTTATCAAAACAACTTTTTCCATAGTATTTTGATAGTTTGATTGATTTAATGGTTGGATGATAGTAATTTGAGTTTCAGTTGTTTTGACTGGTGTTTAATTAACAGTGGTGTCTTTTGGAGGTCTGACAGGTCCTCATCTGAGACTTAAATCACATCTTCTATTTAATTCTACAATTAAAAATTCAAATAAGATTTGTTATTTCGAAACTTGTAATTTTTTTTTGTTCCGGCTGAGAGTATTTATTTAGAGAAATGGGAATAAGGGCATTTTGATTTGATCAATTATAAAGATTATTTATATAATTTTTTATTAGGGGACCAGAATCTTTAGGCTCTTGATCATCAATTATTATTGGGGGTTGAATTTGCTGATCAGTATTAGGCTTATATAAAATTTGAGCTTGAGGAGGACTTCGATACTAAGTTTGATTTTGAGTTCCGTTAGTGGATCGTTGAGCTACTCTAGTTTGGGCTTCAATTTCATAAATTTGTTGGAAATTTTCCTTAGTAAATAAGTGATTTCATCAATGTTCTGATCATCATTATTACTTATTTGAGAAGAGGAACTTTCTTCTTTAATTTTAATTTTATTTTTAGCATTTTCAACCTTTGATTTTATTTTATTAGATGAAAAAAAATTAGCTTCCATTTCAATAGCATTTTTTTGCATGTTTTCTAGGGTAAGAGATCTTCTTTCTCTCAAACAAACAACAAAATGATCATCAAAATATTTTGGAAATCTGACCTTTGCTACTGTTACTAGAGGTTTACAATCAAGAGGAACTTTATTATAAATTTTATTAAACCTTTTCATGAAATCAGATACAGGTTCCCTACGGTTCTTGACTAAATCATCAAATTGTGTTAAGAAATAAACATTGTATCTTGTAACTCCCCATTGATTGTTAAAAATAGTAATTAATTTGTTCCAATTTCAAATGGAGTTTTCCCTTAATTGTATTAACCAAATCCTAACATTACCCTCCAACGATTGTACAAACAATCTAGTATAAACATCTTCATGTTCAATATTCATGTTATCAAAAAAATCTAATAAATTAGTTACATGACCTTATGTAGATAGTCTTGTCTCTACATTAAATCTGGGCAAATGCTTTAAATATTCATCTGGGAAATTATTTAATATATTAGGCACGACCAATGTTGCATAACGAGCTTGAATGATTGGTTGGATACCAACCATTATATTTGGGGGATTTGTTTAAGAAGATGATGAACTTGAAGTTGATGATGATGATGAAGATGGAGGAGTAGGAGTCCTACCTCTGATGCTATGAGTAGAACCACCATATCGTTTAGGAAAATGTGAGTAAGTTACCAAATTTTGAACTTGTGGGTCAAACTTTTGATCACCTTCAAACAAAGGATTGGTATGTAAAGAAAAACTATCTTCATATTTGTCAAAATTTGATGGAAAAGTATCACTAACCAAAGATTAAAATCAAGTGGGTTTTTAATTCAGTAATTTAATTTCTAAATCCGATTTAGAATTTTGAGATTCTAAAACAATCTCGTTGATCTCGATATGACTATAATCGATGAAGAGAAAGAGAATACTTCAAATCAAGACCCTTATATAATAGATCTAGTACTTTTGGTGGTAAATCCGATAGATGAGGGGGATTTGATATAGGGCTAAAAAGATCAGCTTTCTAAGACTATCTCAGGGTTCAAATGAAACAAAGGTTGAAGTTGACGCTTCTAGTCTTCTCCTCAAATAGGCAAGTCTCGACCTGCGTCTCCGGGATCTCGAAAATGGGGAATGGAGATGAGGATCCGAGTGATATCTCGTATGCCTTGATGAAAACATATTTATTACGTGAAGTTTCCAGGTGAAATATTTTAACCAATTAACCCTTTATTCACCTTAAAGGGTGAGCTCGTACCATTGTCCTAGGAAAAATGATTCAACTCTTCATCGCCGGAAACGATGCCAAAAGGATGTTGTACCCTCCGAGGTAATTATTGGTTAATTAATTATGCTAAAGCATCTAAAATGTTTTGTTGTTTTAAATTTTTTGGATGACCAATTTTCGGAACTTGTAAAGAAAGAGGTGTTCAATCTTAAATAAACATATATATATCAAGAAAAAGGGTTGATATTTAATTTTCGACAATATTTTAGAATTTAAAGGGGGTGAAAAGTGGAGTTATAAGAAGTTTATGGTTTTTCGTAATATTAAAAAAGAACATAAATTAAATCATACATATAAATTCAAAGTAAAAAAATATCCACTCGCCCAAAAAATTGTATTTAAATTGATGAAGAAGTGACAATTTATTCATGTAGAGGAGCTATTGAGACAAATAGTTCAATAAACTAATCTTTGTTATAATTTATAACTTAACAGGATTCAAAATAATTTGAAACTCAACTTACTTTACCCAGGTCCTTCATAAAAAACTTAAATACATGAAGATATAACTGTAAGTGAAATGATAAATTAAGAAAAACTCACAAGATGAAAAAATTGTTTTGAAGCAAATCCAAAATACTTTAATTGATAAAAATCCAGTTTCAGTATTGATTACAATTCTACTTTATAAGCTCATCCCCCAGGGTTCAACTTTATCTGGAATTATTTATACAACTTTCTTCAAAAAGATCTTGATTCAAATAGCTAGATCATTTATAGAAATATCTAAAAAAAATTATCGAACAAAAATCCAAAAAATATAGCAATATCAAACCGAACAAGGTGTTGCCTCTATAATAGATAATTTATGGTACTAACTAATTCTAGAAAATAGGAGTCTTTGTTGTTGAATCGGCTTTGGATACCTATTGATCGGTCATTCTCATAAATCACGTAGTTTTTCCCATTTATTTTCATCTCGTAGTGAAAATATAGTTAAATTTCAATAGACTTCATCTACTTATTTATACCTTTCGAAAGTAGGTTTGGAAAAAAACAAATGAGGTACTTCATTTTTTATCAACAAATCAAATTTCACTCCTTCCATGAATGCTTTTCCCGTGATGGCTCCCGTGATCTTTGCAAACTTTGATATGTCCTTAGCAATATCACATAACTTTCTCTCGATAATCTTCTAGCTGAACTAATTCATCTTCCATTCCTTGTAGTCCGGGGAAGACCCCTTTGATATAAGACATTAAATTTCTTATGGAACCTCTATACCATATTCTACAAATTTTTACACTTATTTTCTAACCGGAACATAAGATTTTTCTTAGTGAGAAATTTCCTCACTTCTAGAATGTTGTTTGTTTTATATTCAATGTCCAATTCTTATAATTCCTCTTTGGAATTTTAATTTAGGAATTTTATTATGCCCATTGCATCACCGGGTTTACTATCATTTTTTTTCTTTCCCTCTTTAATGAGAGTTTTTCATTTCATAAGTATTTTATCTTGCTCAAAGATAATTTGAAAAGATGTCCATATCTTACTTATTTCTTCATTTATTTCAATCCAAATATTCTCCTTAGCTTGTGCAATAGTGTTTGCCATAATGTTTTCTTTTTATAAGTAATGTATCCTTTGGGAAATCTTGTGATTCTTCGGTAACATTGCTAGATAAACCCCATATTATTTAAGCTTTTTTTTCTTGTAACTTATCCAATTTTTTTGTATAAATTTTCAATATATTTACCTTTAATTGCTAAATCATTCATGGATTTTGTCAAATCGCTTTTTGAAGTACTCGGATTTTGTTTCTACCGATGAAAACATTGTTGAATTTGATGTTGTACTAGTTGTTGCTAAAGTGGATGCCTCCCCTATTGTTGTACCTAATATTGGAACCACGACCAATGGAATGGCTTGCACTAGGATAGTATGTTCCTCCTTCTCTTTTAGGATTTTTTTCCATCTCCTTTTCCATTTTTGATATTTGGAAATATTTTTCAATGATTATTTTGAACAAATCTTCTTTTTTCTTTCTCTAATTCCCCCAATTATCTAGTTTGTGGATCTTCGCTTGAAGAAAGCTTTTAGTTGTTTCCTTATAGATGCTATGTCTCGAATTATTTGATTTCATAATTTCTTCATCTCGCTTTTAATATTACCTGGGATTATATCGCAATTTAATTACTAGCTCTTCTAAAGACTTATTTTTTTATCTTTATCTAGAGAAGAGATCTTCTCTAACTTCAATTGTGTTTGGATATTCTCGCACAAAATTTTGAAGTTTAGCACTGTCATGGAAGAATTGGTTAAGGTATTCAAAATTATTTCACCATATTGTTTATGTAGATCCATTTGATCTATCTGGGTGAATGCTTTTTGTATCAAAAGAGAAAATGGATTGCTTATAATAATCTATTATGCGAGGATGAGAAACCTTAGGTTCTAGGAAGGTAATTTTAATCTTTCCTTCTTCTCGAATCAAAAATTTTATAGAAGTCTACATTGGAAAGTTTCCGTTTGCTTCCAAAACTTTGAAAATGTAGTAACCTTAAGTGCCGGACTTCTTGTTTTTATTTATTGAGAGATAACAAATATACTTGGTTCATTTTGATAGCATTTGTCCCAACTCCCTTGCTAGTGAAGAAATTGGTGTCAATTCTCTCATTGGAGTTAGTGGATTTGTTGGATATTGTGGAATATTATCTTCTCCCTAAGACTAAGGGAGTACATGATCCACAAAGAACAATTGGATGCAATTGTTCCAAACTTTCTTTTTGTTCATCCTCCTCATTTGTTTTCTTCTGTCTTTTATTATATACAATAAAATCCCTAGTTGAGATTTATAATGTTGAAGGGTAATTGATTTCCCTTGGTATTTTCTCTCCCTTTTCTTGAGCTAATGGAGTCCGTGAAGTCGATAAATTCTACTCTTCAACCTCATGCAAAGTGTTTTCCCGCCACTCCTCCCGATTCATGAACTTGCTCAATTTCTAGCCTAGGAATATGAATATTGGGAGCATACTTATGTTCTATTCTCATTTTTGAAACTATACCAAAAGGATAATAGGACAAGGTAAAGTTTTGCTTTAAATTCATGTTCTTTAAGATAATATCTACTTCTTTCCCTCTTTTTTCCTTGCATTACATGTGAAAGGACCAATCTATTTTTTTGATCTTAAATTGAGTCTTTTTCTTAGCTACTTGAAAGTCTACTTGATTCATATTTATCATTTGTTTGATAAATTCCAAAAAAAATATCCTAATTGGTACATATTTAGGGATTTTATAAAGGGGCCAATTCACGATCACATATCCCGATTTTCTTATAGCTTTGGTATAAATAAAAAATCTCCCTTTTTAGTTTTATCGCTCAACCGTAAAATCCTCTTGATATATGGGACTATCTTGGGTTGTGAATTGTTGTTCAAAAAATCGGCTCGCTACATGTAAAAACTAATCCACAAATTGACTAAATGTGAATTTTGTGTAGTTCTTTCTAACCAAGGAGGTCAAGTGAAAGACTAACCGAGAATTCCCTTAGTTATCCATCTTCTATAGTGGAAGGGGAACTCTTCTCGACTAATTATAATGAATATATAAACTAGGAGATATGAATATTTGAAAACTCCTCCACTTGAAAATTTCATTAATTTCTCATGAATCATTTCTTCTAAGAACTCACTATAACATAAAACAATAGGCGCTTTTTCACCATTTGAGAAAATAGAGAGGAAAGAGAAAATGTGCTCATCTATCCATTGATCTGAATGGTATCCTATTATATAAGCAATTATTGATACAATTTTCTTGGAAATATTGGGAAAAAATGGAATTTGGATAGGGAAGGTTTGTCTTTGGGAGTTGAGCATCATTAGGCAAGAAGGATTCAAAAAACGTCGACTTCTTCGGGGGAAATTACATTTATTGTAAATTTCCATGAGGGAATCTAGGTGAAAAGGCTTTCCAGGATCGACATTTTTAATTTGAATCATTTCATAAATAGAGTGGCCATAAATAGAGAAAATATTTTCACCATTCTCAGTGCCACTAAAATTCCCTCACTAGGTATATAACGAAATTGACACCAAGTGACAAATTCAGAAATTAGGGGTTTTGGGGAAAAATGTACCGAGGCAAGGTTGAATCCCATAATATAATTTCATCACTATTGTCCAAATGTTTTTGGTGGAGCCAATTTTGAAGTTTGTAAAGGTAGAATTCACAATTGGCCTCTCAAATCTACGAAAGTTTGTGAACTAAGGGTTGGTGGTCCAAATCGACAACTAGGGGTAGCATTAGGTTATCTTGATGGGAAGATTTACTCTTAGGAGCCATTTTTGAAAATAAAAGAGGAGGACTTGCTCTAAATACATATTGAACTCGATGCTTGGGTGTTTGAACAAGTATTTTGGCGTTGTTGCAAACTATATGGAAGACTCTCAAAAACTCAAACTGTTTCCTTCAACTTTGAAGGGAGCTGCTTTGAAATGGTTCATGGGATTAGCTACTCAATCTATTAGGACTTGGAATAATATGAAACAAACATTTTTGGATAGATACTTGGACTATTGTATGCCCACCAATCACAAGGATGAGGTATTCAAAATGATGCAAAAAGAAGATGAAAATTTGGAAGACTTACTTGAAAGATTTCAATACAACTTGAAAAGAGCAAAGATGAGCAACTTAAATGATGAAACCTTGAAAGCCCTCATATTAAAAGCCATTAGAGATGAATGGATAGATATTTAGGAACGAAAACAGGAAAGGGCCTAGGGATCCTTCTCTTATTAGGGCTAACAAATCTGCAACTGGATCAGTAAGTAGGGCAGAGATTGGTAACATGCTTGATGAATTCAAAAATGATATCTTAGGGAGCCTTAGTGAACAATTAGACACCCTTAAAATCCAAAACAAGTAGAAAGCAGAAACAGACGCTTTAGCCATCTTTTGTCCGAAATGTAGGAAGAAACATGCTTTAAGGGAATGTCCCTTTGATGCAAAAGTTGTAGAAACATGTATGATTTTCTCAGAGAATCATGAGATCAAGGATTGTCCTTCAATTCCTGGACTCAAAGCTATCTTTCAAGAAGACCCAAATTCAGTAGAATCTCTCTGTTTTGTTGCAAGAAGACCTTGGCAGGGACAACAAACTCAAGGGTTTAACAACCCTATGAATCTTCAAACCCCACCAAATTTGAATCCTTGGCAACAACCTTTGCCCCAACATCAAAATCCATATCAACCATGGGTACAAGGGATGCAAAATCCTTATGGGAGATTTTCTCAATTTTATCAATATCCTCCATCTTTTCAAAATCAACAAGCTCCACAACTTCCAAATTCAAATCCACAACTTTCATTGCCATTTCCACAACAACAACCTTCTCAAAAAAATCCAAATCCTCAACTCATGCTCCCATACCAACAAAAGACAAATCAACTTCCAGCTCAGCCATTGCCAAATCCTAATAATAAAAATCCTCAAAATACTTACATGGTAGAAGGACAACAATTTCCTACCTATATGATTGTTCCTCTCAACGATGTACAGCTCAGATCTGGTAGAGTTTTAGAAAAACCTTCTATAGATATTCAAGAGCAAGATACCTCTGAGGAGGACTCTCTTGAAGTCAATAAGGGTTCTGAGGAAGAATCTCTTCAAAATTCAAACATTCAAAAAGAAAAAGAAAGGCTAACACCCACAACTCCTATAGTTGAGCAACCTGCATCTTCATCTACACCTCCTTTTCCTGAAAGACTACAAATTGACAAGGGGGTGGAAAAACAAATCTTGTTGCCTAACTATGAATTTCTAGATGAATTGAAGAATGTTTGTATCAAGATCCCCTTGCTACAAGCCATTCGAGAGATTCATATTCTATAAAAAACCATAAAGGAGTTGAGTTTCAAAATACCAGGAAGGAAATTAAAAGACACAAGAAGAATCCACCTGGTAGGAAAGATTGCAGATATTATGATGGGAAAAATTACCATGCAGAAGTATGTAGATCCAGGAAGTCCAATTGTCAAGACACATATAAATGGGATAGAAATTCCAAACACATTGATTGACTTAGGGGCCGCTATCAACATTATGAGTAGACAGACTATGGAACAGCTAAAACTTCCTAACCTTCTTTTTACACCTACTTTACTGCAACTTGCAGATCGATCAATTATTAAACTAGATGGTGTATTAGAAGATATTTCAGTCTCCTTAGATTCTTGGGAATATCCAATAGATTTTATGATTTTGACTTCCAAGAGTAATCTAGGAGGGCACCCACTTATCTTAGGAAGACCTTGGCTAGCCACAGCTGATGCTTTTATTAGTTGTAGATCTGGGGATATGTACATTTCTAATGGTAATTAGACAAAGAAATTCAATTTGTATCCTCCAGCAAAAGCAATTACAGAAGTAGGAGACAATGAATGGGTCGATGATGAGGACATTATACAACCTGTCTTTACCATTTCGGAAATTAGTGAGGATAGTCAAATTCTGAACACATTAGAAAATTTTGAGACATCTTCAAAATATGACCCCACACAATTTCAGTTGGAATCTAACATAGAATATTTATCATCAAGACAAATGTCTCTTTACTCTATGGAAGAGTTTGGTAGTTCTACCATTGAGATTTTTCCAGGAAAAACATTGAATATCAACAAACATTTGGAAAAGTCACAACAAGAAGAACTAACCAAAATCTTGCAAAAACATTCTACCGCATTTGCATGGGAGTATACTGACATGAAAGGTATTGATCCTAAGACTTGCATCCATCATATCTATATTGAGGAAAACAGTAGACCAATCAGACAACCTCAAAGAAGGATGAATCCAAATCTTAGAGAGATAGTGAAAGAAGAGCTCCAAAAACTTCTCAATGTAAACTTCATTTATCCAATTTCAGATAGCCGATGGGTTTCTCCTTTGGTTATAGTACCTAAAAAGAATGGTAAATGGAGGGTATGCATCGATTACAGGGAATTGAACAAAACAACTTTGAAGGATCACTTTCCTTTGCCTTTTATTGATTAGGTATTAGATACATTAGCAGGTAAAAAGTACTTTTCATTTTTGGATGGTTTTAGTGGCTATAATCAAATACAGGTAGCACCTGAAGATCAAGATAAGACCACATTTACTTGTCCATGGGGAACTTTTGCCTACCGAGTGCTGCCTTTTGGGTTATGTATGCGTCGCACTTCATCAGCTTACGAATCCCGGATTGACAAATTAAATGCAGCAATTTAGGACACACTAAATTGACCAAACACATCTGCTTCTGGATTTTCAACTTGTAAAGTTTGTTTAGGGGTCTGAAATCCAGAAGTTCCTTCAATACTTGTCTTTGTCTGTTGTACTTGGAGATTTTTTCTGAATTCATCCCATTCTTTATCCAGATCATTTACTATGATTGTCTGTGTTTAAACATGTGTAGAATCAATCTCCAATTGTTCTCCAGCCAAGTTCTCTTTGGTTGTTTCTCCATTATTTTTCTTTTTATCCTTCTCAAGACTCTCCTGAAGGTTTTATTCATGATTCTAAGATTGATGTTCAGATAGTTATGAGCCTTGAATTGACCTCTCAAGAGATCCTTGATCAAAATTGTGATCAAAAATTTATTCTAGGCTTACACTGGGAGTAGGTTCTGTAGTTTCCCCAATTTGCAATAGGTCTAATGGGACCCTTGTCAATATTTTATTCCCATAAATATGAAAATGATTGAGGTCTTTAAGGGTTAACTTGATTGATTCCAAATGCAAGACCTGTGAGAATGTCTCAACCTTTTCAAATAGATCATCAAATTCATCTTTCTTGTGAATGAACTGTCTAATTTTAACCATGGCAATAAATTATTGGGCGACTTTGGTGGGATCATATTGTTTGCCTGCAATAGTAGCCAGATTCAAGCAAGCAATATTCTGTATTTCTTTAACTACATGTCCAAAATCAAATAATGCAAAAGAACCACATTGCACTGGAAAAATTGGCCAGACAGATTTCTTCATATCTTTGAGGGTTTTGGCAATACCTTCCCGTACTGTTTGGTATGCAATCTCTCTAGCCAACAACTTATCAGGGACATAATAAGGAAGAACATGGGGAGTTGCAATACTCCAAAAAACTAAAAATATAAGTAAATGTTTCTTTAACAAACTATCATGCCATAGGCAATATGTCTATCTTTGCTTATTTTGAAAGCCTGGGGGCTTTTCATCAAAAATAGTTTGATAGATTGGAAACATAATACTTTGTAAAATCTTATAAAAATCACGGTAAAATTTTGATTCCCATAAAAACTTATGATACATGTTATCACCCAAAAAAATTTCAAAACATCATTGTGTCAACTCTGTTTTTTATCGTGGTCTCAAAATGGGTTTGAAAGTCATTTTAGGTTTTGGTTAAGGGTAGGTTAACAGTTTTTATAAGTTTAAAGGTCACCATTGAATTCAAATAAAGTCTTTAGAGATCCATTCCATGATCAAATACTCACATTTTTCATTTAGGGATCATTTCATAAGGTTTTGGGTTAAATTTTTGCAATTAGCCAAGAATCCTCCATTTCGTAGCGTCGCTAGTTCAAAAAAGAGGATTTGCGCTACGAAAGTGCTAATAATTTTGTAGTACAAACTATGAAAAATACACTATGGGCACTACGAAAGCGTGGTTTCTTAACTGTCTTGTTAATTAAGCCAAAATCTGTCAGAATCCGTTGGGGAATGATAGGATAGGGGTATGGTGAGTAAGTTAGAGATCAGATTCAATGTACTTACCTGTCTCACAGTCATCATTGTCATGCTAGGGCATGAGTGAATCATCATTCAATTATGATATGACACATTAAATTCAAAATCTTTCCTAATTTTTTCATTCTCGTTTTCATTTGTTTCCATACGAGTGTCTAAGCTCTGAAGCAGTTAAGCTAAGCCTGTGGGTGTTCTATACAAAGGTTATCTTCCATATTCTCAAGCGAGGCTGTTCTATAATCAAGGTTGTTTCATGTCCTAATCAAGCGAGGTTGTTTTACAGATTCAAGAGAAACTGATAAGTTTTTCTAAGAAGCACGGCAAAGGAGAAGAAATTCCACAGAGGGGGAAATTGCTTAGGATATGAGCCTGAAAATGTGAAGGTTATAATTGAAGATCAAACAGTGATGGAGGCTTTTAGCAAAGTAGGTTGTCTCCAGTTTTGTGAAAAGTTGTAGGGTTGCCACACACAGGTGTCTAAAGAATTTGCATTAAACTTTAGTGGAACAACTACCAAAGTTGGGATGTTAAATGTGTCAGTCACACTTGAGATTATTGCTTCTGTGACAGAAATACCAAGGGGGCAAGAGACTTGGTTTAAAGTTTTTAAGTTTGACATGGAACCATGCAAGGAATTCATGAAACCTGAATATGCAGATATGGACCTGAACAATGCAATACCTAGAAGCCGTATCAAAGACACCTATGCCAAGCTGTTGTTCAACATTAAAAGATACTTTACATGTGAAGGCAGGTACCATAAAGTTTATACTTATCATTTAAAGTTGCTTCTGCATTTCACAAGTATGATATCACTAGATTTTCCCTTTTACTTGCATAGAAGCCTTGCTAAAATGGATGATAAAGTACAAGCCAAGTCTAATGGTTGTGAAACATATTTGTTTCACGATGGTTTGATAAATTTATTGGTGTTGAATGAGCTTCAGAAAATAAGCAGGGATTGGTCTTCTTTTTTGTTTATGAATGGTTTTGAACTGGAAACCCTAACCCCAACTAGAAACCCTAAACCTAAAAGAACTCCTTCAACACCAGTAGCAGAGTCTATTCAACCTGTGGTTGCAAAAGAAAAGAGGTTTGTAAAGTTGAAAACAAGGAAATAGGTTGAAGATAGGACAAATAAGACACAAGTTCTTGTTGCAGCAACTCCATCACCTGCAAAATAGAGGTCAAAAAATGTCAAAGAGGCAAAACAAAAACAAATTTCGAGCAAGCAGGAAATCAAGAGAGTGACAAGAAGCCAAGGAGTGGCATCAAAGGGAAAAACAGTTGTTTCAGGTATAGAGGACAACCCAGTGATAAAAGGAAATTTAGATGACATCCTTCATGCAATCGATATAGAGGAATCACACATTGTGCAAGCTGATTTCATTGGAGTAGATGAACACAAACAGAAAAGGGTTAAGTCAGCAAAGAAACTTAAATTTGAGGGTGAAAATGTAGCCTTTATCTTTCAAGCAAGGAAAATTTTAACTAGGTATGCTAAGAAGCTCAAAGAAGGTAGTAAGAAGGTCCAAGAAAATATTGAAACAGTCAAATACCCCGAAGAGGTGGTTGACCTCTCATCACCAACAGTGGAGCATGCAGCTAGCAGAAAAATGAAGGAAAAAGTAGAGGTGATAGAGTGTCAACATATTGGGGAGAAATTGAGGTTAGCAAATCAAGAGATTTCTATGATGAGGAAAAGGGCCAGAAATCATAGTGTTGAGAAAATAGATTTCAAAAGAATGAAGGCAGTATGGGAAGGCCAATCTGGTTCTAGGTTTGAGATTCCAAGCAGTGCAGAACAATTTTTTACATGGACAGCTCCAGCCATCAAGGAAGAAAAATTTGTCAGGGTGATGAATACTCACTTGAGAGCTAGTAATAGAAGACTAAGAGACCAAGTGGTGGATTTGGAGCTACAGCTAAAACTGACTCAGGATGAACTAAAAAACAAAGGTGCAGAATGAAAATTTATTAAAAATGAAGAAAAAATCTCATGAAATTTGGGTTTTTAGTTCATATGACTGTTTGTTTTGATTAATCCAGCGGTATTCTGAAGTTTTGGTACATTTTTGGTTTGAATTTTGAAGAAATCTGGACAAAACTACTCACTCAGCAGTTTCGTAGCGCAAACAGTGCAAAAAGGGTGAAAAGCACTACAAAACTGTTGTAACAGCTTTTTTCACCCTTTCTCATAAATTTTTGGAGGGAAAATGTGTGTATTATAACCTAAAATTGATAGGGAAGTTTTATTAAGTGAATATGAAGATAACCCTGTAGGAAAGAAAGCAAAATTTTGAAGGAAAATGGGTTAAAAGACTGCGCTACGAAAAGCGCTACGAAACTGTGTTGTTTTCGTAGCGCAGGCCTGTTTCTGCTATTTTGGACAGTTTGATGGTGATTTTGTACAACTGGCACTTAAGGATGGTTTTGGGAATATGTTATTTCAGTTCCTGACAGCAAATAACCTCGAAATCATGGGTTCATAGTGGTCAGAGTGTCTCAAGAACACAAAGAATCCTAAGCCTAGAAAACAGGGGACAGTTTCCTAGTTTGCAGGAGATCAGCATTAAGGTCATAAAGTGTTGGAGCTTATCATCTGGATTCGACCTTATGGGAATACAGTTGGAAAATTATGTAATCTAGTTTAGATAAGATTGTTATGAGTAGAGTTAAGGAGTTTGAGTCCTATTTGTAATAGGATTGTTCATTAGGTTTGCAACTGTCATTTTGTAATAAATACCATGTCACATGGTTAGGCAAGGAAGTAGGAATTCGATGTATCTAGCTCAAGATAAGGTTATCTTATGTTTTAAATGATCTATAAAGATGAATAAGTTGAAATGCTAAGGGTTGGACATTTTTTAGCAAAAAAGACTGTGTTTATTGTAAATGACTGGTTTTTCAGCTCAATACAGAGTTTTCTACTTAGCCAACTCAAGATTCATAAAGAGTTTTAGTGTGTTTTTGTTCTAATGACATCATTTTACTATCCTATTGCAGTGGTGTTTGCTTATGTTACTTAGAATTCATCATTTATTCTCTGACTTCCTTCATAGACAAACTGACTGCATGTTTTATAGTTTCACCTGTGTATCTCTGGACTAGAACTCTGATATGCCTTGACTTCCATGCTGAGTAGATTGTTTTGTTTTACTGAAGCCATTTTGACTCCATAAGCCCAATGTGCACTTGCTAATGTGATTTACAACCAATTTATATCATTTATCTTCCTATTACCCCACATAGAGTTAGCCATCTATATTTCTATCAAAAATCATTAACCCTTGAGAGAGCCCTCTCAGGTTGAGGAGGCTAAGCCTTAATCAAAAGATTGGTTTGAAACAGTTACATAAGATTGATTTAATTGGCATCCTATCAGGTCTGATTTTGTGATAAAAATACACATGGATAGGATTAGGGTCTTTGGGAGTCCCATTCCAACCCATATTAGGAAATCTTGAACATAAAAAAATAACATCCATCACGTATGCACTCATAAAAAATGGAGGGATAGCTCGAGTAGAGACAACTCTATACTGTCTATACTGTCTATTGGCATAGAAAAATTATCAGACAAAATATTACTCCAATTCGTAACTGTGGCATTAACATCCACATCAATTAATGGAATCCATTCCATAGAAAACTTGGTACTATCAACTTTTCCAAAAAGCCTACACATCATCGCAGCTACATAACTATGTGGGGCTGATATAGGTGCAATTGGGTACATACCATTTTTCTCCCGTTTGAATTTCCTGGAGCCGGACCTCCAAGTCTTCATGACATCTATCGGGTCTTCGTTTTATTTTGTGAACTGCTCAATGAAAGCTTTATAATAGAACTTTTGAGGTTATGGCAGATGATACATTCTGCACAAATTGTCTAAGGTAAATGACCCCATGATTTCTTATCTTTAATTCATGAATGTCCTCTCTGAGATATCTACAATGTGAATAATCCACTCCATCATATATGTGTATGGAAAGGATTTTAGGACTCGGAGCTATTCTATGTAGGAAAGAACAAGCTGCTTCAAAATAAGAAGTTATTCTTTGTCGATCTTTTTTTTCTAAAAAGTTTTTTGTTAAGTTATTTTTTCTTAAAAAGCTTTTTGGCAAGTTTCCGGTTTTAAAAAAGGGGAGTTCTATTTAAAAAACACAAGTAAAAGTAACATTGTAAAAGTGACTCTCACTTATTTATAAAAGTGGGTCACATAAAGTAGTTTTTTTTTAAAGTGAGCTTATTGTATTATGTTTGGAAAAGATGGAGAATTTTTTTTTAAAGTACAACTTCATAATCATCATTCAACCTCTCACGTAAATACTATTCTGTGTAGGAAAGAACAAGCTGCTTCAAAACAGGAAGTTATTCTTTGTGAATCTTTTTTTTCTAAAAAGTTTTTTGTTAAGTTATTTTTTCTTAAAAAGCTTTTTGGCAAGTTGCTGGTTTTAAAAAAAGGGGGTTTTATTTAAAAAACACATGTAAAAGTAACATTGTAAAAGTGACTCTCACTTATTTATAAAAGTGGGTCACATAAAGTAGTGTTTTTTTAAAGTGAGCTTATTGTATTAAGTTTGGTAAAGATGGGGAATTTCCTTTTAAAGCACAAATTCATCATCATCATTCAACCTCTCACATAAATATTCGGCATCGACTACAATTTGTTTTAAAAAATGCATAACTTCTTCATCCGGAAGCCAGTTTTAGAGTCGTTTTTTTTAATTGGTCTAATTTTCCGAGATATTTTCATTGGAGCAGTTGGTTTCAGCCTTTTCCGCTTCAATTTTTTTTTAAATGGAAAGCGCATGCCTGGTTATTCTTAACAACACCAATTATTTCCAATGGTTATCCTACATGGTAGACTTACTTAGAAGTAAAGGGTTTTATACAACAACCACAAGACAAAAAAAAAGTAAACCTACAAATGGAGATAAAGCCACTAAATAGAAAAATAAACAATATCAAGCATGAGGGTTGATAGGGATGTCCATTGCTCAAGGTCTTAGATTTCATATCCAAGAAATTGATTCCCTTGTTGAAGCTATGAAAAAGCTAAATATTGTTTTTGGCATTAAAAATGAAATCAGAGCCCACCAGCTCGAAAATGATTTGTTTACTTTAGACCCCAATAATTTAGCTTTTTCATAGCTTTGTTCAAGTACCTTTATCAAACTTCTTTTAAAAAAAAAAATTGTTAAGTTACTTTTTCCTTAAAAAGCTTTTTGGCAAGTTGTCGGTTTTAAAAAAATGGGGTTTTATTTAAAAAACGCATGTAAGAGTAAGATTGTAAAAGTGACTCTCACTTATTTATAAAAGTGGGTCACATAAAGTAGTTTTTTTAAAGTGAGCTTATTGTATTAAGTTTGGAAAATGGGAGGATTTTTTTTTTTTTGAAGTACAACTTCATCATCATCTTTGAACCTCTCATGTAACTATTCGGCATCGACTACAACTTGCTTTCAAAAAGGCATAACTTATTTATCTGGAAGTCATTTTCAGAGCCATTTTTTTTAATCGGCCTAATTTTTCGAGATATTTAAATTAGAGCAGTTGGTTTCAAAATTTTCAGCTTTAGTTTTAAAAAAAATAAAAGTGCATGCCCAATTATTCTTAACAACACAAATTTTTTTCAATGGCTATCCTACATGGTAGACTTACTTAAAAGTAAAGAGCTTTATAGAATAGCCACATGACAAGAAACTAATCCTAATAATAGAGATAAAGCCACTAAATGGAAAAATAAACAAGATCAAGCACGAGGTTTGATAGGAATGTCCATTGCTCAAGATTTTAGATTTCATATCCAAGAAATTAACTCCCCTACTAAAGCTATGAAAAAGCTAAATATTGTTTTTGGCATTAAAAATGAAATCAGAGCCCACTAGCTTGAAAATGTGTTGCTTACTCTAGACCCCAATAATTTAGATTTTTCATAGTTTTGTTCAAGTCTCTTTATCAAGTTTTCTTTCTGATTTTTTTTTTGTTAAGTTACTTTTTCTTAAAAAGTTTTTTGGCTACGTTGTCGATTTTAAAAAAAGGGGATTTTATTTAAAAAAACACAAGTAAAAGTAACATTGTAAAAGTGACTCTCACTTATTTATAAAAGTGGGTCAGATAAAGTAGTTTTTTTTAAAGTGAGCTTATTGTATTAAGTTTAGAAAAGGGGGTGGGGGGGGGTTTTAAGTACAACTTCATCATCATCTTTCAACCTCTCACGTAACTATTCGGCATAGACTACAATTTTTTTTCAAAAATGCATAACTTCTTCATCTAGAAGTCGATTTCAGAGCCGTTTTTTTTTAAATCGGTATAATTTTCCGAGATATTTCCATTGGAGCAGTTTGTTTCAGCCTTTTCAGCTTCAATATTTTTAAAAATAGAAAGCGCATGCCTAGTTATTCTTAACAACACCAATTATTTCAAATGGTTGTCCTACATGGTAGACTTACTCAAAAATAAAGGGCTTTATAGATAAGCCACAAGACAAAAAACTAAACCTACTGATGGAAATAAAGCTGCTAAATGGGAAAATAAACAATATCAAGTACGATGGTTGTTAGGAATGTCCATTTCTCCAGATATTAGATTTCATATCAAAGGAATTGACTCCCCTATTGAAGCTATGAAAAAGCTAAATATTGTTTTTGGCATTAAAAATGAAATCAGAGCCCACCAGCTTGAAAATGAGTTGCTTACTTTGGACCCTAGTAATTTAGATTTTTCATAGCTTTGTTCAAGTCTCTTTGTCAAGCCTCTTTTTCGAAAAAGATTTTTGTTAAGTTAATTTTTTATTAAAAATATCTTTGGCAAGTTGTGTGTTTTAAAAAAATGGGGTTTTATTTAAAAAACACATGTAAAAGTGACTCTCACTTATTTATAAAAGTGGGTCACATAAAGTAGTTTTTTTAAAGTGAGCTTATTGTATTAAGTTTGGAAAAGGGGGGAGGGGGGGGGGAGAATTTTTTTTTAAATTACAACTTCATCATCATCTTCCAACCTCTCATATAACTATTCGACATCGACTACAACTTGTTTTCAAAAAGGCATAACTTCTTCATCTGGAAGTTGTTTTCAGAGCCGTTTTTTTTTAATCAGCCTAATTTTTCGAGATCTTTCCATTGGAGTAGTTAGTTTCAACCTTTTCAACTTCAGTTTTTTTAAAAATGGAAAGTGCATGCACAGTTATTCTTAACAAAATAAATTATTTCCAATGGTTATCCTACATGGTAGACTTACTTAGAAGTAAATAGCTTTATAGAATATCCACATGAAAAGAAACTAAACCTACTGATGGAGATAAAGCCGCTAAATGGGAAAATAAACAAGATCAAACACGATGGTTGATAAGAATGTCCATTGCTCAAGATATTAGATTTCATATCCAAGAAATTGACTCCCCTGCTGAAGCTATGAAAAAACTAAATAAAATTTTTTGGCATTAAAAATGAAATCAGAGTCCACCAACTTGAAAATGAGTTTCTTACTTTGGGCCCCGATAATTTAGATTTTTCATAGCTTTGTTAAAGTCTTTTTGTCAAGCTTTTTTTTCTAAAATTTTTTTTATTAAGTTAATTTTTCTTAAAAAACTTTTTGGCAAGTTGTCGGTTTTAAAAAAGGGGGTTTTATTAAAAAAAACACAAGTAAAAATAACATTTTAAAAGTGACTCTCACTTATTTATAAAAGTGGGTCACATAAATTAGTTTTGTTTTACAGTGAGATTATTGTATTAAGTTTGGAAAAGGGGGGAATTGTTTTTTAAAGTACAACTTCATCATCTTTCAACCTCCAACGTAACTATTCGACATCGACTACAATTGTTTTTCAAAAATGCATAACTTCTTCATTTGGAAGCCCATTTCAAAGCCGTTTTTTTAATCGGTCATTTTCCGAGATCTTTCCATTGGAGCAGTTGGTTTCAGCCTTTTTAGCTTCAATTTTTTTAAAAATGGAAAGCATATGCTCAGTTATTCTTAATAGCACCAATTATTTCCAATGTTTATCCTACATGGTATACTTACTTAGAAGTAAAGGTCTTTATAGAATATTCACATGACAAAAAACTAAATATACTGATGGAGATAAAGCAACTAAATGGGAAACTAAACAATATCAAGCACGAGGGTTGATAGGAATGTCCATTGCTCAAGATCTTAGATTTCATATCCAAGAAATTTACTCCCCTTTTGAAGCTATGAAAAAGTTAAATACTATTTTTGGAATTAAAAATGAAATCAGAACCCACCAACTTGAAAATAAGTTGCTTACTTTGGACCCCAATAATTTCTCCTCTATTGAAAATTTTCTTTCCAAATTCAAGACCCTTAGACTTCTTTTAGAAGGTTGTAAGGTCAAAAAGGAATATGGTAACCTTATATATTCCATTATTTCTAAGCTTAGCCCTGCATACTATGTATTTTTTTCCACCTTCCATTCCACTAAAGAAGCCCTCATTTCTCAAGGAACAGTATACAAGCCCCCCTCTTTTGGTGCCTTTTGTGATCCTTTGATAAGAGAAGAGGAAAAACTCTTACACCTTGGTCTTATTAATATTGTAAACTCTTCTAAGAAAGCCTTAGCATCCCATCAGCAACCATACCAAAAGAATCCTAAGGAGCAGCATCCTAAAAAGAATGGTCCTAAACCAAACAAGGGTCTTAAGCAATTTTAGCCGCAAACTCAAAAAAAAACTCAACAAAATGTTAAGGCAAATAAAAACAAAGGGATTAAGACAGATAGAAATTGCAAATTTTGTAATCATGATGGCCACGTAGAGTCAAAATATTTTAAAAAGATGGAATCCTAGGAAGCAGCAATGAAGAATCACAACATCAATTTGGAGAACTCTTCAATGTCATCGTCAAGAATGACACTTTTTGCTTCTAGTTGTCAATAATCGAGATCTGGTTATGCATTAAATGTATCTTCTTATTCTCATTCTCATAAGTGGATCATTGATTCTGGAGCCTCTTACCAAATGGCCAAAAATAAAGCCATTTTTTCTTCTTTAAATGATTGTAACACCAAAAATATTTATGTTGGTGATGATAGATCTCTTAGTGTTGTAGGGTCTAGAACCATTCATCTAGATAATGATTAGTTTAATGATGTATTATGTGTTCCTACCTTGTCCTGCAACCTTCTATCTATTTATTAGATAACTCATTCAGGTGAAGGGAAAACAATAGATTTCTCACCTCATGATGTTGTAATTAAGGACCTCAAAGATCTTTGACATATTTTAGCTACTTTCATTGTTGATGATTCCACAAGGTTGTATAATTTTGACAACTTTGGGTCATCATTTCTTCCCTCCATTTTTTTTGCTCATAATGATGAAGTGAGAAAACTTTGGCATGAGTGATTTGGTCACTTAAACTATTTCTCTCTTCAAACTCTATGTAAAGAAAATATGGTGACATGTATTCCTATGGTATCTTTCTGACATGGCGTTTGTTCTGGATGTGTACTCGGAAAACATCATCGGGATAGTTTTGAAAAATGTGCCTCTTGGCACGCTTTAGCCCCTTTGCAGCTTGTGCATAGTGATTTATGTGGTCCACTTCCAGTTGTTTCTTTCTATGGCTACACTTACTTCTGAAATTTCATTGATGATTTTTCTAGAAGCACTTGTGTATACTTCTTAAAACTCTAGAGTGAAGTTTCTAACATGTTCTTGGCCTTTAAGGCCTTTGTTGAGAAACAATCTAGACATCACATTTTTAAGTTAAGATATAACAATGGAGGAGAATATGTTAACAACAAATTTATTCACTTTTACATTGAGCATGGCCTTCAATTAAAACATATTGTTTCATATAATCCACAACAAAATGGTGTAGCTGAAAGGAAGAATCGCACTTTAAAAGAAATGGCTAATTGTATGCTTCAATCTAAAGGACTTAGTCTTAATTTTTGGGCAGATCAATTAACTGTAAAAATTACATAGTAAATCACACTCCTACTAAGGTTTTAAGGAATATAACTCCAGAAGAAGCCTGGAGCTCAATCAAACAAGATGTAAGCCACTTTTGTGTTTTTGGAAGTGAAGCTTGGCCCATATTCTAGATGTGAAACATAAAGCCTTAGAAACTAAGAGTGAAAAACTCATTTTTGTTGGATATTCTAAAGATGTCAAAGGATATAGACTTATTCAACAAAAATCCAAAAATGTAATCATTATAAGAGATGTGAAATTTGATGAAAATATATCGGCCTGCGAGCCTAGTTCAGCGAGTATGCCACCTTTGGCATGCGAGCATGATTCAGCATATGTGCCACCTCTCTCTATCTCTTCTATTTTTGACAAAATTCCTTCTAATTCAGATGATGACAGCGAGGATGAAAATCCTCCTCCACCTCCTCAAGATCTTCCTTCAGCTCCACAACTTCCAAGATGGGTCTGCTGTACTTGGGATGAAGCAGTTTATCTTGCAGGTGACCCTGCAAATCAACATCGTACACGTTCTCAGTTCAAAAGAGCCTCCTCCTTATTGGCTCAAGTTCCAGAATATCCTGATCCGGACACCTTTGACGAAGCTTCACGTCATCCAGATCGAGATGCAACTATGAATGAAGAATATCACTCCTAATTGGAAAATGATACTTGGGATCTTTTTCCTCTTCCAAAGGGAAGAAAACTTGTTAGATGCAAATGGGCTTACAGAACAAAGTTTGGACCAGATGGAAAAGTAGATAAACATAAAGCTCATCTTGTTGCTAAAGGATTTTCACAAGTTGAAGGCATTTAATATACTGAAACCTTCTCCCCTATTGCCAAAATTAATTATATCCACCTTGTTCTTTCCCTTTATGCCTCCTTTAAATGGGATTTCCATCATATGGATGTTAAATTCACCTTCTTATATGGGGATTTTCATGAAGAAATCTACATGGAACAACCCCCTGACTTTATCCAAAATGACTCTAGCCTTGTTTTTCACCTTCGGAAGTCTCTCTATGGTCTCTCAAACAAGATCCTTGGGCTTGGTATGCCAAAATAGATAGCTTTCTCTTAGATAATGGCTTTTCTAGATGTCATTCTGACAGCACTATCTACACCAAGAAAGTAGGTAAGTCCTTAATCATCCTTGTTATTTATGTTGATGATCTTATCCTTACTAGTATTGATCCCAACCATATAAACCATGTGAAGTATAGCCTCAAAAAGAAGTTTGAAATGACAAAATTAGGACACTTGCATTATTTCCTTGGTCTTCAAGTCTTTCAATCCAAAGAAGGTATTAATCTTTCTCGGTCCAAGTATGCCTATGATCTTCTATGCCACTCTCACATGGAAGAATGTAAGCCAACCACTTCTCCCTTTCAGTCTGGAGTCAATCTTTGAGTAACTTGTACTTCCCTTGAAGTTGATGCTACCTTATACCGTCAACTTGTCGGTAAACTGTTATATCTAACCCATACCAGTCCTGACCTTTCCTTTGTCGTTGGTCTTGTTGCTCAGTTTATGCACAAACCTCATGAAAGTCACTTGAAAGCAACTAAAATAATAATTCGATATATTTGAGGTACAGTTCAGTTCGGGATTCATTACAGTGCAGGAGCATCTCCATTGTTGATTGGTTTCACTGATTATGATTGGGCTGGTCACCCTGATGATTGAAAGTCTACTTCAGGTTATGTATTCATTCTTGGTTCAGGACCTATTACATGGTCTCGTAAGAAATAAAGTGTAGAGTATTGTAGTGTAGTTGAAGCCAATAAGGAAGCCCTGCGACTTCGTCAGATACTGTCTGAATTTGGTCTTCATCAGCAGCATCTAACTACACTTTGGTGTGATAATCAAAGTGCCATTCAACTATTCAAAGATCCATTTCAACATCAGTGCATGAAACACATTGAGCTTCACATGCTGATCTAAAAATGGGTTGGATAAATTGTTATGATTTTCAAGGACCTCCCACTCAGTTAAACAAATAAATATCTAACTTATTCTTGAGTTGTGCAGAAATGAATACTTGAAACAGGTGTATGTTTTTAAAATGTTTAAGAGCTTTAAGAAAAAAAAAAATTGTTGATATTAAACATGTGAAAAAAACATATAATGCAGCAACAAAGCATCAACACATAACAACAAATTTAATAAAGGATTTCACCCGAATATTGTGGGCTACGTCTCCTTGAGCTCTTGTCAATTTGACTTGGATCTTTGGGATTATGATGTGAAATTTATTTTACAAGTAAATAAATCAAATCCAATGGCTCTCTAAATTGAACCATTGGGATAAAAACATCATCATACCCCTGATTATGGTTGTCATCACTTTGAAGAAAGATCCAAGTCCCCTTAGACTAGTATCCTTGAGTCTGTGCTCTTGAGCTACCCTGAGCTTCTCTATGGCACTAACTCCCTCAGAAATATTTTTCAGTCCCTAAAACCTCACCTAATATGTCCATCACATATCAGACCTCCAAAATAGTCAGATCATTCGCTCAAAATGAGCATTGGCTCCCCAATCTAGGCCTCTATCCACTGTTGACCCTAGGCTGCCCAAAACTTCCTTGTGGCTCTATTACATTCAGAAGTCTTCAAATAGATCTGAAAATCATTTTTTTGGATTCATAATGTAAAAAATATTCAAAATATACTATTCACTTGCATAAATTGGCCTCCGGCTGCTCCGGTTTCACCTCCAACACCTAGTGGTACCCCTTGGCTTTGGGGTCACTGAAAAATTTTCTGTAGCATCTTGACTTTTAGAAGTTATAAAAAGATTTTTAATACTCCATAAATGGATTCATAAGTATAAAAATAGTCAGAAATGACTATTGGTTTGCTGAGAATGGATACTGGCTGCTCTGGATAGGCCTCATTCTCCTCCTAGCACTAGATGGCCCTGGTGGCCCCTGTAACTTCTTTGAAGCATATCGGCATTCAAAATTCCTCTAAAGAATATGAAAACCACACCTTTAGTTCCATAATTTCTGAAACATCCTAAATTGACTATTGGATTCCTGAATAAGGCCTGTAGCTGCCCTTGCTAGGCCTCAAACTGTTGCTGGCCCATGGTGGCCTTGGTGACCCCTAGAACTTTAATGAAGAAAAAACCTGCTCCAGAGTTCTCTGATGGCTCTGAAACCCTCACCAATGAGTTTTTAATGTTTGAGATAGTCGAAATTGACTATTCACACTCTCAGAATGGTCGAATCTAGCTCAAGATAGAGCTTAAATAGTTTTTGCCCAGTGTCCCCTAAATCAACTCCACTAAAAATGGAGCAACTTCACTTAACTGAAGTTAAACTGGCCAAATCCGAAATTTTTGGGGCCCACAGCTAAATCTCTTCTATTTTAGCCTCTAGCACTAAATCTAGTCAGTTGCATGTGAATAAGTTTTGTGACCGTCAGCGGAGGATGTTGGGGTTAACAAAACTACGAAGTTTTCGGTTTTAAAACCATTGGCGTTAATGTTGGAGTGAATCTGCCATGTGACTACAATGAAATTGGTTAATTATTAGCCCTGGTCAGGGCTCATGGGTCATATTGGGAGGGGCTAGGCCCTCTGAACCCCTAAATACAAAACAGTTAGACCATAAATATAACCCGAAGACCATTATGGTTAAGACACAACCCATAGGGCAGGCGGTGAGGCTTTGGCATGCTATGCGTGAGGTCGTGCGGTCGATACCTATCCCCAACCAAAAATTTTAGACCATCAAACCTGGGCCACGTGGCAGCCTATGATTGGCCCAAAATCTTATGTACAGTCCAATTGTAAATAACATGCTGACATTTGTCATGTTTAGATTGGCCTGGAAGGAATATTTTGGAGAATATTTCGAGGAATATTCTAGGAATATTCTCTTTTTTTTTATTTCCAAAATCCATTCAAACCTGGTGAAAATCCAAAAATTTCAGTTTACTGGACTTTTCAAATCACGATAACTTCTTCATACTATGCCAGTTTTTTGAACCGTTCACTGCACCAGAATCAGGAAGACAAGATCTATCCAATCACTTAGGTTTGGCACACTTCTGAACACTTTGAATTTTGAGTTATCACTTAGTTCCTTGATCCAAATATGATCACACCTCCCCATTGGGAATCTTTTGGACCCCAAAAGACTGATTTCTTGATCTGTTCAGTAGATGAGAGTAAAACACCCTCACTTTTCAGCCTCCATACACTTTTCCTTGCTTATCTTAGTGCCTTTGAACCTCAACTCGAAGGTAGTCAACACTTCCCCTCTTGGATGCTCTTGTCCTCTTGTCAAGAATTGTCTTCCTTGCTCATCCAGAAATTTCTAGCGAGAAATTTACAAAAGGTAGTTGAACATCATATCCTTGATCATTGATCCAAGGTGGCTCAAATAAACATGATATTACAACAGAAAACATGCATACATAACTGAAATTTTCATATGTACAAATGAATGTATGTCTTACTGAGTCAAGGAGTCAAACCACTTCTAACCAAGCCACTTCCATGGCGATTTTTTTTTGTTGAAAATATTCTTCATGTGAAACATCTGTTCTCACATCAATGATGGAATACTTGGTTCCAATTTCGCCAGTATTTCTATCCTCTTGCTTCAAATGCTTAGGATGCTTAGTTGGATGCAATGTCCAACATTGGGAAACAACATGTCCCTTCTTCTGGCAATGTGTGCAAGTCTTTTGCACCTTCTTTGCAATTTGCCTTTGCCTCATATGTTTCTTGTATGCCTTCATCCTCTTCCAGCATCTCGAAACTTCATGGTTACACAGAACACAATATGCACAGCAACTTTTTCTTCCATTCAAGCATGCATATTTTACATTCTTATTAGAAACATAATCAACTTGAATATGGGAAGAATTATACCTCAATTGTTGTTTTTCATGTCCATCCTTTTTACCTTCATGAGGATATGAACTAGTAGAAGTTCTAGCTTTTCTTTGAATACCAACATCCATGTTTATGTCTTGATAACTGTATGAACTATCATGCTCGCGATAAGTTGCATTTCTACACACATCTTGCTGCAACATAGGCTTCAAACATTGGAAAACAACTTGAAAACAAACTTGACATGTTTGTGGTTTAGAACTTACGAAAAAATTTCTTTTTGGAGTTGTCTCAAGTGCCTTCATGGTTGTAGAGTTTTCGCCATAAGATTGAACATAGCCTAGAACAAATTTCTTAGGTCTTTCTTCAACCAAAATAGGATCAATCATGCCTTGTGCATGTTTGCCTAGAACCTTCCCTTCATAGCCCATTTTTAACATTAACTTGGAACCTATACCTCTAGTGTTCTTTTCAAATGAACCTACACATCTTTCTAAAGAGGAAATTGAAGACAAATGTGAGTGTTTTACCTCTGCTTCAAGCATGTTCTTGGTTAAGGCCTCTTGGGCTTGATGAATCTACATCTCCATATCATGCAATATTTGAAGAATTTATTATTTCTCTTGCTTCATAGCAACCAATTTCTCACGAATTCTAGTGCTTTCCTTTCTATCTTGAAATAGAATTTTCACCCTATCCTTCAGGATGTAGAAGTCTCCCTTCATGTCTTCATCAAAGAATCTTGTGAAGCATGAGGATTTTGAAACCTCACTTGAAGAAGTTATCATCATTATGTCAATGAAAAAAATTACTTGAATCAAAATTTCAAAAATCTTCAAAAACAATTGACGAAGCTTCTGAAAAAAATGGTTGTAGAGTCAAGCTCTTCTTCAAGCAACCTTTTTGCAAACACCCTCTTGTGCTTCAAGGGTTACCTTGAGGTCTTTTGGGTAAGGAAGATGCCTTCAGACCTTCTTCCTTTTTGTCCTCTTTTTTACTTAGCTAGTAGTACCTTTCCCTTCACCTCTAGCAATCTCAATATTGTAAGCAACAACCAGTTTTCAAACATGTGCAACAAACATATAATGTTCTTAAAGCACTTAAACAATTTAAAAACATACACCTGTTTCAAGTATTAATTTCTACACAAGCCAAGAAAAAGTTAGATCTTTATTTTTTTAACTGAATGGGAGGTTCTTGAAAAGCATAACAAGTTATCCAACCCATTTTCATATCAGGTTGGTATCAGAGCATAGTTTCTTGCTTGACAGAGGACTAGGTTGCTTGTTGACTTGAAAGGTGTTTAACGGTGCAAAGACTTTGATTGTTTTCAAACTAATTGTTGCTTACAATTTTGAGTTTGCTAGAGGTGAAGGGAAAGCTACTGCTAGCTAAGTCCAGAAGAGGACAAGAAGGAAGAAGGGTTGAAGGCATCTTCCTTACCCAAAGGACCTCAAGGCCACCCTTGAAGCACAAGATGGTGTTTTCAAAAAGGCTGCTTGAAGAAGAGCTTAACTCTACAACCATTTTGTTCAGAAGCTTTTTCAATTGTTTTTGAATCTTTTTGAATTGTTGATTGAAGTTCTTCTTTTCATTGACATAAATATGAAAAATTCTTCAAGTGAGGTTTCAATATCCTCTCCTTCCAAAGATTCTTTGATGAAGACATGAAGCGAGACTTCTACATCCTGAAGGATAGGGTGAAAATTTTGTTTGAATATAGAAAGGAAATCACTCAACTTAGTGAGAAATTGGTTGCTATGAAGCAAGAGAAAGAATAAATTCTTCAAATATTTCATGAGATGGAGATGTAGTCCCATCAAGCCCAAGAGGCCTTAACCAAGAACATGCTTGAAGAAGAGGTAAAACACTCACATTTGTCTTCAATTTCCTCTTCCGAAAGATGTGTAGGTTAATTTGAAAAGCACACTAGATGTATAGGGTCCAATTTAATGTTAAAAATGGGCTATGAAGGCAAGGCTCAAAGAAAGCATTCATAAGGCATGATTGATCCTATTTTGGTTGAAGAAAGACCTAAGAAATTTGGTCTATGCTATGTTCAATCTTATGGAAAAAACTCTATAGCCATGAAGGCATTTGAGACAACTCAAAAAACAACTTTTGTCATAAGTTCTAAACCACAAACATGTCAAGTTTGTTTTCAAGTTGTTTTCCAATGTTTGAAGCCTATGTTGCAGCAAGATGTGTGTAGACATGCAGCTTATGGCGAGCATGAGAGTTCGAATAGCTATCAAGACATAAACATGGATGTTTGTCTTCAAAGAAAAGCTGGAACCTCTACTAGTTCATCTCCTCATGAAGGTAAAAAGGATGGACATGCAAAGCAACAATTGAGGTATAATTCTTCCCATATTCAAGTTGATTGTGTTTATGATAAGCATGTCAAATCTGCATGCTTGAATGGATGTAATATTCCCATTTTAGCACATGGCCAAATGGAATATTAAAATTTTTCTTTTATCACCTTGTAGCTAAATAAATGGGTAAAGGAGCCCATTATTATTGAAGACATGAATAAAATCCCTCATAGTGTGAAAGGGATCATCAGAATAGCTTTCTTTTGCACCCTCAAGTGTGAAAAGGGGCAAATGCATGAAGACAAGGTTAGAGTTGACCAAGTCAACAGCGCTACCATAGGAGGAGTGGATCACTTTATGAGACAGTGCAGTGTGAATGAGGGAGAGGATATTTGGTGGAGGAAACCCTAATGGATGGGTCCCATTGAGAGAGAGCCTTCACTTGTTTAAAAGGAGGGCAAGGCAACCATTGTTACTCATGCTATGGATTATTGATTTCATTGTCTATGCAGACAATTGAGCATTCTTTGTTGTTTAGCAAGAATTGCCTAAAAATTCCTGTTTAGGATTTCTTCACCTTCTTGAGCGGCCTCTTGAAGGATTTTTCTTCATTCTCCACACTTCTTGGCTCAAGGCCAAAGCATCCTTCTCCAGGACAGTGTTATTGCTGCAGAAGCCTAATTCTGTGTTGCAAGGTGTTGTAGTGGAGACTCCACAACACCATTTCCTTGGCTCATCTGTCAGAGGAGGGAGCTTATATTCCTCTGGGAGGTTAGTGAGGAGATTCATGAGAACATTGCAGATCATTTGCATCAGGCTAAGGTCTTCTCTTCACCAACAGCGCAGTCCCTTCTCTAGACTGCATTATTTCTGAGTGCACTTGAAGTGGGAACTTGCTCCACTATTTGGAGGGTGAGATCTTCAGGGATTTGATCAGCCTTTCACCTGAGAGATCCTTTGGATGATATTCAACCATAATTTGTAGCATCATCAGCTATCTTCATCCATGTCTATTTTCTGAGTTGCATCTCCTACCCAGCAACTCCGTCATTTCTGCAGATTTTCCATTTTGCACCTATTTCAGCCAATCCTTTCAGGGATTGTGTATTGTATGTTTCGAGGGGTCGAGATCTTGCTCGCCCTTATTATTTGAGCTATCTATTGTCATATCCAAGTATTAATGACATTTTTCAGCAGTTCTCCTTCAAGGATTGCACAGTCATAACCAGGGCTTCTCCTGTATAGCAATATTCCTTCACGTGCCATGTATATGTTTCATCAGGGCTGCATTGCCTAGCTTGAGAGATCATTTTCATCAAGATATTGTATACATTATTTCTGCTATAATATAATGCAATGGTTATGTAGATCTTCCAGCATTTTTGTTTTAATGCATTCACTTCTATTTTCCAGCTCATGTTTACGTATTGCTGATCTCCACATTGGTAATATCTTGAGATATTCCCAATAGTGTAGTTGTTCATACTTTGGAATATTATAGTGGTATCAAAGCATGATATTTGGCTCAGCCTGTGAGTCTCAGCCAAAGAAGATCAAGATGATAAAGAATATGAGTTTACTCTCATCTATTTTCAGATTCAGAGGAGACCTCTCCAAGGTGGTCAAGAAGATGGAAGAAGGAGAAGAGGAAGGACCATGCACTTCCTACTCTCACAAAGAAGAAGACCAGAGGCATGAAGAACACTTGGAATTTGAAATTATAAGTGAGTACCATGTTGAATACTGGGAAAAACCTAGAGCCTTCCAAGAGACTCTAACTTTTCCACAATTTATTCAGCAGAAATAAGAAAGAAGACCCCACAGCTATGGGATGATGAGAGGCAATAGATTTCTATTGTCTACATTTGATGGATCACTCACATGTGCAGCAGAAGTTTGGGAGAAGAAACTAGAGGCTTTCTTCCTACTACATCCTATAGTAGATAGAGAGGCTGTAGAAGTTGCAGTGCTGCACCTTGAAGGTGAAGCAAAGGATTGGTGTATCAGCCATCTAAGCCATGCAAGGGTTTCTACTCTTTTTGAGTTTTCTTAGAGATTGATCGAGAGTTTTGGAAAAAGGAGGGAGGAGCCCTCACCACCAGCTAATGAGGCATGTACCAGCACTATTGAAACCATGGAGGAGCAACCTTAATCTTCAGCAGTTTGGGAGGCCAACACTTATGAGGAGGAAACTCTTGCAGCCCTGTAAAGAGCTTCCAAATTTCACCAAGGTATGTTTGAAAATCCATCTCTTATCATTTTAGCAAACAATTTGGATGGGTCTATATCATTGCATGCAGTTGATCTAGAGCAAAAAAATAGCTCTGCGTTGAGCAATGATGGAGGAAGGAGGAATCATTCCTCATGTGATCCCTTGAAGAACACCTTCATTTAAGAAGCCATGAAGGAAGCAGTGAGAAGGAGTAGACATCTGGATATAAGAAACTCTTTCTCCTCTCTAGATGACACTCTCTCAATGAGCATGCCACAGCTCAAACAGAGATTTCTACTGGCATTAGATCTAAGGCCTCTTGGGTTTTGGAGGACCATGCATGAGGAGGAGATCTCCGGGAGAGATTTCAGTAGAGGTGCACTCCCACAAATCATGGAGTGCAATATTCTTCAACAATTTGAGGAGGTTCTTCCCTTCTCACAGGAGCAGATAGAAGATAGAGGACATCTTCGGGTGGATAAAATCTCTCATGACTTTGTTGGACATTCCTTAAGCCATGCACATCATGATGGGAGGTTTTTTCCTACCACCTATTTGGATCCTCATAGGGTCAAATTGATCCTCGGGAAGATTGCATTTCAAGGTCCCATGAAATGTAGGAGTCTGATTTGGGATGATGGTAGCCCTCATGGGAGGAGTACCAAGATGAAGGGTGGAATAAGGCATCCACAATTAGTTGAGTGGATGTGGATGGTGAGCAAGGAGCGGGTGAGCTACTTGCAGATTTATGATACCGTGCAGCAGGAGGCTTGGTTGTGCTGGTTACTCTTGAAGGAGTTTGGCCATCACTTGGCATACACTCTTCTTAAGAGTGGGAGGATGGATGAGATATGGCAGGATGCTTGCATCATTGAGCAGCATAGAGTATGGATGCATGGTGTTGGTATGATCTCCATATCATTCATTTTTTTTTCATCACATGATTTGTATGATGGAAGTATGCAGAGGCAACAAAATCTTTTGTTGCTTTGCTTGTTCTTGGGAGAGCAAGAGAAAATTTGCTCTCACACTTTGCATGATGTTGCAGGAGGAGGGGATGGAATTATCTCCTTGAATTTTGATGATAGAGGGGTACTTCCACCTTGGGAGGAACTTCTTATGTATCGCAGCATTATGAGAGATATCTTTGACAAGGAGCATGTCAAATAATGGAGCTATGAGTTGGCCAGATATTATTTGCAGAAACCAACAGCGCTGTCATTTGAGAGCTTGGGTTATTGATGTAGTTTCCCCAGGATCACTTCACACTTGAGGAAATTGGAGGACAAAGAGGAGATGAGATTGATGGAGTAGTGGATGGAGACATCTATTACATTGGTATGACCTCACTTGCTATGATATTCTTTACTTGGATTTCCAAGTATAAGGAGGGTGATCTTTATGCAACATATGGTTCAATTCTCTTCCGGGGAATGTGCCATACTACTATGGAGGGATCATTCATCATCTTTATTTCAACATATGGTAAGAATATTGTTTTTACATCCATGGATTATCTAACACAACATTTTTATGCTCTTGCCATTCATATTCAGTGCATTTCTCCACAAAAGGGCAAGTTTTTCATTGGGCTCCATGGACAAAATTGGGCCAATTTGTATGATGGAGACAACCATCTTTTATATGGCCTTGGGCAAGTGTTTTCTTTCATGTATGATCAGTTGATATACTCATCCATTTGCTATATATTAGTAGATATCATGACATACATAACCACCCATGTAATACAAAACAACTTTCCATGTGATTTCTTGAAGTAGCAGTTTGGAAAACTGCGCTGTCACTATTGGGGAAGTTGTTGGTACCTCCTTGCACCACATGAAACCTTCAACATTTTCTTCATTTTGCTGCTGATCATGACTTAATTTGCTGATATATATTTGATTTTTATTGGAGGCATGATTATGAGGAAGACACATGAGTTGGATGTGCCCTTGAGGGGAGAGAATTCCCATATTTTCTGCACTACATGTTCTAATGGGAGCATGGGAAGAGATATGGCCACCACAGCCACCTATTTGTTTTCTTTTGAGGTGAGCCATGAGTTTGATAGCCATCCATTGCATAGCCATGGGCAAGTATTTGATCATGTATTGTTAACACATTCAACCATTTACTATTCATTAGTAGATGTCATGATTTTTGTATGTTACTTGCCATCCTATTTTCTGAAGTTGTAGTGGATGAGACTACGCTGTGTCCTTTTGAGACATTTTTTGTATCATGTACTAACATGTAAAACCTTTAGAAAATTTCTCATTAGGATGTTTTATGATGATCATGTCCTATTCATCATGGATGGATTGTTTTTGTTGGGTGTGGAGCCTGATTATCTTGTTTACTTTGTATCACAGCATTGGACCCCTGTACCTTAAAAAGGGCGGAAACGCCGCCCATAATTAATCTCTGCCACGGGGTCGGGGGCAGCGCCCTTGAATCTAAAAACAAATGTAAAATTTCCTTGTAAAATTATAGTAATTTCTAGTCAATCTGGGCCGTTCATTAGGCAAATGATCTGACGGTAGAAGTTATGTTTAGTTTAGGGTTTTTTGCCCTAGAAGGCAACCCCTCGCTTTTATGAGGGTATTGTATTATGGCTATGTATTGTATGTGTATTCTCGGAGCGAGAAACAGAGAGGGAGACTGTGAGAGAGAACATAGGATATTACAGCGGATCTGCTGTAGGTTTTGTCTCTTCATTTTTGCTGGATAATAGAAAGGAAGGAATGGCTGTTTGGGGTGAACGTAGCCCAAACTGGGTGAACCACGTATATCTGTGTCTCTCTGGTTTTATTTGTTTTGTGTGCTTGTATTTTCCGCATATTTTATGTGTTGCATTGCTCCATAATATTTAATTTTCTAACAGTTTTGGGCCAGCTTGTTTTTCAATGTTGGAGGAGAACTTTTTGGAGGATTGTTCTTCACTTTGCCATGGGAGGGAAATAATTTTGCAGCCCAGGATCAGCACACACTCTACACTTATCATAAGTGGAGAGAAGGACAACTTGGGGTAGGCTATGATGCTTACCATGTTCATATTTTCAGCCCACCTTCATTTCCAGAGCTTGAGGTGGAAGGAGTTGTTCAGGAGTTGCGTTGTAGGGAGGTGGCTCATTTGGTTTGGATGATTGCTTGGGGAAGATTTTTTCCCAATAATTTTCAGTCTCCATGCCTTGGGTGGAGATTCTTTAGTTCTAGCCTTGCAGTTGCTTGAGGACAAGCAACATTTGGGAGGGGAGAACTGTAATATTCCCATTTTAGCACATGGCTAAATGGAATATTAAAATTTTTCTTTTATCACTTTGTAGCTAAATAAATGGCTAAAGGAGCCCATTATTATTGAAGACATGAATAAAATCCCTCATAGTGTGAAAGGGATCATCAGAATAGCTTTCTTTTTCACCCTCAAGTGTGAAAAGGGGCAAATGCATGAAGACACGGTTAGAGTTGACCAAGTCAACAGCGCTACCATAGGAGGAGTGGATCACTTTATGAGATAGCGTAGTGTGAATGAGGAAGAGGATATTTGGTGGAGGAAACCCTAATGGATGGGGCCCATTGAGAGAGAGCCTTCACTTGTTTAAAAGGATGGCAAGGAAACCATTGTTACTCATGCTATGGATTATTGATTTCATTGTCTATGCAGACAATTGAGCATTCTTTGCTATTTAGCAAGAAGTGCATGGGAATTCCTATTTAGGATTTCTTCACCTTCTTGAGAGGCCTCTTGAAGGATTGTTATTCATTCTCCACACTTCTTAGCTCAAGGCCAAAGCATCCTCTCCAGGACAGCGTTATTGCTGCAACAGCATAATTCTGTGTTGCAGGGTGTTGCAGTGGAGACTCCACAACACCATTTCCTTGGCTCATCTGTCAGAGGAGGGAGCTTCTATTCCTCTGGGAAGTTAGTGAGGTAGATTCATGAGCATATTGCAGATCATTGGCATTATACTAAGCTATTCTCTTCACAATTAGCGTAGTCCCTTCTCTAGACTGCATTATTTCTGAGTGCACTTGTAGTGGGGACTTGCTCCACTATTTTGGAGGGTGAGATCTTCAGGGATTGGATCAGCCTTTCACCTGAGAGATCCTTTGGATGATGTTCAGCCATCATTTTTAGCATCATCAGCTATCTTCATCCATATCTATTTTCTGAGCTACAACTCCTGCCCAGCAACTCCGGCATTTCTGCAAATTTGCAATTTTGTACTTATTTTAGCCAATCCTTTCAAGGATTTTGTATTGTATGTTTCCATGGGTCGAGATCTTGCTTCCCATTCTTATTTGAGCTATCTATTGTCATATCCAGGTATTAATGACATTTTGCAGTAGTTCTCCTTCAAGGATTACGCAGTCATAGCCAGGGCTTCTCTTGTATAGCAATATTCCTTCATGTGCCATGTATATGTTTCATCGGGGCTGCATTGCCTAGCTTGAGAGATCATTTTCCTCAAGATATTGTATACATTATTGGTGCTATAATATAATGCAATGGTTATGTATATCTTCTGGAATTCTTGTTTTAATGCATTCACTACTATTTTCCAGCTCAATTTTATGCATTTCTGATCTCCACATTGGTAATATCTTGAGATATTCCCAATAGTGTAGTTGTTCCTACTTTGGAATATTACAATGGAAGACAGAGTTTATGTGCATATTGTGGTCTGTGTCTTTGGGATTATGATGTGAAATTTATTTTACAAGTAAATAAATCAACTCCAATGGCTTTCTGAACTGAAAAATTGGGATTAGAACATCATCATACCCCTTATTATTTTTGTCATCACTCTGAAGAAATATCTAGATCCCCTTAGACTGGTCTCCTTGAGTCGGTGCTCTTGAGCTACTTTGAGCTTCTATATGTCACTAACTCCCTCATAAATCCTTTTTTTCCTTGAAACCTCACCTACTATCTCCAAAACATATCATACCTCCAAAATAGTCTGATCATTCGCTCAAAATGAGCACTAGCTCCCCAATCTAGGCCTCCATCCACTGTTGGCCCTAGGCTTCCCAAAACTTCCCTGTGGCTCTTAGACCTTCATAATTATTCAAATGGCTCTTAAAATCCTTTCATTTGATTCATAATGTCAAAAATAGTTAGAATAGACTATTCATTTGTAGAAATTGGCCTCCGGCTGCTCCGGTTTCACCTCCAACACCTGGTGGCACCCCCTAGCTCTGGGGTCACTAAAACTTATCTGTAGCATCTCGACTTTCAAAAGTTCTCAAAATATTCTAAAAAATTCATCAATGGATTCAGAAGTATCAAAACAGTCAGAAATGACTATTGCTTTGCTGAGAATGGATACTGGCTGCTCTGGATAGGCCTCATTCTCTTGTTGGAACTGGATGGCCCTGGTGGCCCCTGTAACTTCTCTGAAGCATATCAGCCTTAAAAATTACTCTATAGGCTCTAAAAACCACACCATTAGTTCCAAAATGTCTGGAACATCCAAAATTGACTATTGGATTCCTGAATAAGGCCTCAAACTACTGCTGGCCCATGGTGGCCCTTGTGGCCCCTAGAACTTCTCTGAAGCAAAAAACTGATCCAAATTTCTATGATGGCTCTGCAACCCTCACCAATGAGTCTATAATTCTTGATATAGTCAAAATTGACTATTAACACTCTTATAATGGTCAAATCTAGCTCAAGATAGAGCCTAAACATTTTTTTGCTCGGTGTCCCCTAAATCAACTCCAATAAAAATGGAGCAGCTTCACTTAACTGAAGTTAAACTGGCCAAATCCAAAAATTTTCGGGCCCGCTGCTAATTCTCTGCTAGTTTAGTCACTAGGAATAAATGTGGGTAGTTGCATTTGAACAAGTTTCGTAACCGTCGGCGGAGGATGTTGGGATTAACAAAACTGCGAAGTTTTCGGTTTTAAAACTATTGGTGTTAACATTGGAGTGAACCTTCCATGTGAAAGCAATGAAATCGGTAGAGGAAAGGTTAGTGATTAGCCCTAGTTAGGGGTCATGGATCATATGGGGATGGGCTGGTCCTCGGGGTGGCCCCTCTGAACCCCCAAATACAAAATTGTTGGACCATAAATATAACCCGAAGACCATTATGGTTAAGACACAACCCATAGGGCAGGTGGTAAGGCTTTGGCATGTTGTGCCTGAGGTTGCACAGTCGACTCCTATCCCCGACCAAAATTCTAGACCATCAAACCTAGGCA
Organism: Pinus albicaulis; assembly: GCA_034641835.2. Lineage (NCBI taxonomy): Eukaryota > Viridiplantae > Streptophyta > Pinopsida > Pinales > Pinaceae > Pinus > Pinus albicaulis. The sequence continues at coordinate 143,591,093 of CM076582.1, forward strand.
ATGTGGCGGCCTCTAGGCCTGCCACGTGGTGGCCTATGATAGGCCCAAAACCTTACATACAGTCCAACTGCAAATAACATGCTGACATTTGTCATGTTCAGATTGGCTCGGAAGGAATATTCTGGGGAATATTTCGATGAATATTCTCTTTTTTTGAATTTCCAAACCTGGTCAAAAGCCAAAAATTGAAGTTTACTGGACTTTTTAAATAGTGATAACTTCTTCATACGGTGTCGGTTTTTCAAACCGTTCACGGCGCCGAAATTAGGAAGACCAGATCTATCCAGGCGCTCAGGTTCGACACACTTCTAAACACTTTTAAATTTTAGCTATCACTTAGGTCCTTGATCCAAATCTAATCACATACACTTCATCACAAGCTCATTCATGATCATGTTCTTGAAGTGTAGTATTGTCCAATGAATGATCAAGTTGTTGCTATCTTTACAAAGACTCTCATAGAAGCGAAGTTTACCAAACTTCGATATATGCTTTGAGTTCAGGAAAGTTATCATTAAGGGGGGGTAGGCTCTAATGCCTCCTTTCTTCTCCTATTGTGTCACCTTTGTAAATCCTTCAATCCTATCCCAAGTTGTTCTTAAGGGAGGATGTTAAGATATTCCGACACATAGGAAATAGTCTCCTATTGTGTCACCTTTGTAAATCCTTTAATCCTATCCCAAGTTGTTCTTAAGGGGGGATGTTAGGATATTCTGACACATAGGAAATATTTAAGTATAGCTTGGTCTAACGTATAGTTAGGTAAAGTGTGTTTCTTTACTAGGTAAATTTGTAATTTATGATATGAAGGTCATGATATGTAGTGATTCAACGGTTCATTCTCTCCTCGGTATTATTGAAACTTGATCTATGGCTTAACACCCGATTGGGCCATGATCTCTATTTAAAGAGCATGGAGGGTCATTTTTCTGGGAACCGCTTGTTAGCCTCCCTATGAAATTTTTGACAAGCAAATAGGGGGCTAAACTGTTTTTGAGTCTTCAAGGATTGCATTTCCTCTGAAAAGACAGTCCCCTTGAAGCCTCCATGTGTCTTTTATCCTTTGATAGTTTCCCCTCTGCTGATTCCCCTTTCAAATCCTCTCTGCTGATAAAGAAATGCCCAAAGGCCTCCTTTCCCCTTTATTTTTTCCTCATTTAACCTCTTTTTCTTCCCCTTTTTCTCCCCTTCTATTTCCCCATTTACCCCTCGAATCCCCCCAAGATCCCCTTTAAATTCTTCCCCTGCCCTTTGTTTTCCCTCTTCTCCCCTTTATTCCTCTATCGTTCCCCTTTAAACCCCTTAAAACCCATTAAAATGGGCAAAAAACCCATGTTCCGGCCTTATTAAAAGGCCTAGCCCCTTTACCGCAAAGCCCCTTAACCACTTCCCCACATATGACCCCGCGCCAGGACCAAGTGCTTAAGTCCCCGGCGCTTATCGCAATCAGAGCATCGGCGGGTGCATTTCCTTTGTTACAGCCGAAAACCCCCGATGCGATTATTTTAAACACATAAGTCCCCGCTCCGATCTGGACCGTTGATCCGCTTAGATTTGACGGCTGTCCGCCAATCACAGCCCCCCGCCCGCTCGCAATTGCAACATGCTAAGTGCGCCCCCCGATCAATCGCAACCCTGTCCTCCGATTCCCCGATTGCAATCCTCCGAGCTCATCCTGGCCGTTGATCTGCCCCGCGATCCGACGGCCAGTGCTTAATCGCATCTTCGCCCGTGACCCTTCTTTCTCCCCGCCGATTGAATCCTAGCCGTCCATCCCTTCCAGATCTGACGGTTCAGTTTTAAATCACCCTCCGCCTCCACCGGGTCCCACTCCATATATCCGTTCATTGTTTTTGTGTTTTCCTGTGTAATTCGCCCAAACGGTAATCTTCGGGCTTTACACTGTGCGACCATTCCTCCGCCATTTTTCACTGTTTCTCCATCACTCCACCATCCCTCCACCTCCACTGCATTTCTCCACCACTGCCCGGGCTCTTTGATGAGTTTATTTCACTATGCAGGTAGCACAGAGAGGCCATTCAGCGGCCAAACGAGACAGCAGAGACAGATTTGTGGGATTCAAGCCTGTAATTGGAAATTTAAAGTGCAAATCCCGTGATCAATGGATTAAGATTCAATTTGAAGACTAAGAGCGCACCAGCAAGCCATAACTGCGCCACCTAACAGCAGAGCGCATTTTCCTCCTGAGGTACACCTTCCTACAGCGCCTCCATATCTCCTCGGGCCTTGAAAAGATTAATTGCGCTATCCGAAATCCATTTAAGACAGTTAGACAGCAGTTAGGAAGTATGGAGCGACCTGCAGATCTTTCAACCAATTCATTTATTCCAGAGTGGCTAGCATAGAGCTCCAAGCACCAGAAAGGACTTCAAAGAAATATCCGAGGTCAATCGACCTGACAGAGCCTTCCCTAGCCGGCATACAGAGTACATACAGCGCTGCATTTTGCCATTAAGCAGCATGGGCGTGGACACTCCGCCGATTCTGTTTTAATGAGATTCATTTATTGTATATCCTACCTCTGTTTCTTCCCCTTCTCCTATAAAATACCCCCGAGAGCGAATTGTAAAGGTTGTTGTTCAGTTGCTGCGTAGTTTGCTGTTAGGGGGATTCATTTGACTGTTAGAACAGTCTTGGGAGAGAGTGGCAGAGTAGTATTGTGTAATAGGCTAGGAGGAAAGTCTGGACTGTAACAGCTGTTGAGCTACATTGTACATGACTGGTTTTGCATCAATTAATCAAAGCACATTTCACAGGATCCTGGTCTATTACTATAGGTGATGTTTTCTTACTCTGTTTATTACATTTCCATATTGTTTCATGTTCTTCTGGTAGGCATCAGAATAATGGTATAGGATTCACCCTTGTTAGGTGCCCTATGCTGTCTGCTCTCCCTACATTTATGTTTTCCGCCCTATGCGCTGTCTAAGAGTGGGTTCACAGGTTTAACCAGTGCAGCGGATGTTATTGCCTGCTGGCTGATGTATGAACTTGGGGGTTTGCTTCTTAGATGTTTCTCTGTATAACTTATCTCTGTTTTTTCCTTGGAGTTGCTAAAGCAGACCTGGAGTTAAATGACCTCTGGTCTGATCTATAAGCTGCCCCTTTGTCCACCTTTGAGAGCTGCCTTTGAGTATGTCCAAGCAGGTCTGGAGTTAAATGACCTCTGACCTGATCTATAGATAGAAAATTGGTTGTCTTTCCTTCTCCCACTTTCTCTCCTTAATGTTCCATTCCACCATCTGCCTAAAAGATCCTTTAGTGTAGATGACTTTCCCTTTGAAAGCCTTGGCTAGTGGATGCAAGTAATTTCCTTTCATGACTCCATAGCCCAATGGATGGCACTGTCTTGGCCTATCCTTTTTGCTGAAGCCTCCTGCTGTTTTGTTTCCTTTCTCTCATTACTTTCCCAGTCTATGATCTCCTAACCAACCCAGCAACCCTTCAACCAAATTATTTAAAACCCCCCTCTGTGCTTCATAACTAGCCTAACATCTTATTTTTGAGCTTCAAAGATACATAATTCTTCGCTCTATTTGGAGAGATCCCTCTCCGGGTCCAAAAGGGCTAGATCCTAGGGCCCCAAAGTGGTTTGATGTTGTCTCATCTTTTGGTATTGCCAAATATGCCAAAACATGGGAACTCCAACATAATGGCGACTCCACTGGGGAGCAGATCAGTCAGCTTCGATTTGGTAAACCACTGTGGTGGACAGTAAGTTGTGAATCATCCACCTGGCGAATCCACAATTCTTGAATGATAAAAAAGACTCCACTGGTAATCAGCTGGCCACTGATTATTTGTGGTTTCACATAAGACTCCACTAGGAGACCATGTCATAGTACAACATCAACCATGCCGAAGATCCAGTCACTTCGCTAATAGAGGACTCTGAACAATGTGCAGAAATAGATCCAAGCCTCATAGCAGAGTTTCAGAGTGGAGTAGCGAGTGTACTGGCAGAAATTGAATGGGAGGACCTTCCAAAGGTTGTCCCTATTAGCTCAGCACTCAATCATCTACCTGCGCTTAAGAAGATGTTTCTTGATTTGGTGGTTGACAGATATGAAGCTGAGCTCGAACTCTTGAACTCACAAGAAAAATCATACGAGTCCAGAGACCCAAGGGCCTTTTTGGAAAGTCTCCCGGCCCCTAAAAATTCAGAGATTCCACTGCTCTTCGAAATACAAGAAGAAGAAGATCCGGGTTTCATGAGCCACACTGAGGATGCCGTGGAAAGTGCAATAATTGAAGCTGCCCAGGAAGTAGATAGCCTACCAATCATGGCAGGCCAAAAAGAAGAAAGCATACATCAAGTGTTCATTGATCCTGTGGCAGAGTACATGGAGGCCCTGATATGCTCGAACGCTCCAGCATTGATCCTCAGCACGGGCCAGGTTCATCAGGAATGGTCACTACTGATGGTGACCACAGTTTTGAAGAACCACAAGCAGAGCACCCTGTGGTTATCTCTTACAGGCAGCCAGTGCTCATATCCTTTTTCACTACTACGTGACTGGCTGTATTGGCTTTATCATATCACCTAGAACATCAGAGGTTTCCAGTTAGAGTAGGGTAGGTAGGAAAAGCTCAATAAAGCTCAGCCTATGAGCAAGTAGATTAGTTGTTTCATTTTCTGTCTTAGAATGTAGAGAAGAAACCTGTTGGACGGTTTAATCCCAACAGGTAGTAGTGTAGGTAGAGAAGCATATGAGACCAACAGTCTAATCTGGTCTCATGGAGTAATAAGGGTAGAAGTAGAATAGGTTTATTTTTTCTTGTTTGAAAAATTAATGATGTAAAAGGGTCTGCAAGTCCAAATGCACCCAAGAAGAAAAAATGTTAGGAATATAGTGTGGGTAGGTAGTTGTTTGGAAGAATTTTACTGCTGATATGATGTCTTCATAGTTTGTGGCAGATGATCAAAGAAAGATATGGATGGTTCAAGCAGCAGGCATCTGGCCTACACCAAGAGATCATCTTCTGGTTTCTTGGCTCCTTCAAGAAGAAGCCATCCCCATGTGGAGCCACTGTTAGCCCCCCTATGAAATTTTTGACAAGCAAATAGGGCGCTAAATTTTTTTTGAGTCTTCAAGGATTGCATTTCCTCTGAAAAGACAGTCCCCTTGAAGCCTCCATGTGTCTTTTATCCTTTGATAGTTTCCCCTCTGCTGATTCCCCTTACAAAGCCTCTCTGCTGATAAAGAAATGCCCAAAGGCCTCCTTTCCCCTTTATTTTTTCCTCATTTAACCTCTTTTTCTTCCCCTTTTTCTCCCCTTCTATTTCCCCATTTACCCCTCAAATCCCCCCAAGATCCCCTTTAAATTCTTCCCCTGCCCTTTGTTTTCCCTTTTCTCCCCTTTATTCCTCTCTCGTTCCCCTTTTTAAACCCCCTTAAACCCATTAAAATGGTAAAACTCAGTGTTCTCACCCTTAGGAAAGGCCAGCTCCCTAATGCAAAAGTTTCTAACTACTTTCACATATGACCCCGCGCCAGGACCAAGTGCTTAAGTCCCCGACGCTTATCGCAATCAGAGCATCGGCGGGTGCATTTCCTTTGTTACAGCCGAAAACCCCCGATGCGATTCTTTTAAACACATAAGTCCCCGCTCCGATCTGGACCGTTGATCCACTTAGATCTGACGGTTGTCCGCCAATCGCAGCCCCCCGCCCGATCGCAATCACGACATGCTAAGTGCGCCCCCCGATCAATCGCAAACCTGTCCTCCGATTCCCCGATTGCGATCCTCCGAGCTCATCCTGGCCGTTGATCTGCCCCGCGATCCGACGGCCAGCGCTTAATCGCATCTTCGCCCGTGACCCTTCTTTCTCCCCGCCGATTGAATCCTAGCCGTCCATCCCTTCCAGATCTGACGGTTCAGTTTTAAATCGCCCTCCGCCTCCGCCGGGTCCCACTCCATATATCCGTTCATTGTTTTTGTGTTTTCCTATGTAATTCGCCCAAACGGTAATCTTCGAGCTTTACACTGTGCGACCATTCCTCCGCCATTTTTCACTATTTCTCCATCGCTCCACCATCCCTCCACCTCCACTGCATTTCTCCACCACTGCCCGGGCTCTTTGATGAGTTTATTTCACTATGCAAGTAGCACAGAGAGGCCATTCAGCGGCCAAACGAGACAGCAGAGACAGATATGTGGGATTCGAGCCTGTAATTGGAAATTTAAAGTGCAAATCCCATGATCAATGGATTAAGATTCAATTTGAAGACTAAGAGCGCACCAGCAAGCCATAACTGCACCACCTAAAGCAGAGCGCCTTTTCCTCCTGAGGTACACCTTCCTACAGCGCCTCCATATCTCCTCGGGCCCTGAAAAGATTAATTGCACTATCCGAAATCCATTTAAGACAGTCAGACAACAGTTAGGAAGTATGGAGCGACCTGCAAATCTTTCAACCAGTTCATTTATTCCAGAGTGTCTAGCATAGAGCTCCAAGCACCAGAAAGGACTTCAAATAAATATCCGAGGTCAATCGACCTGACAGAGCCTTCCCTAGCCGGCATACAGAGTACATACAGCGCTGCATTTTGCCATTAAGCAGCATGGGCGTGGACACTCCTCCGATTCTGTTTTAATGAGATTCATTTATTGTATATCCTACCTCTGTTTCTTCCCCTTCTCCTATAAAATACCCCCGAGAGCGAATTGTAAAGGTTGTTGTTCAGTTGCTGCGTAGTTTGCTGTTAGGGGGATTCATTTGATTGTTAGAATAGTCTTGGGAGAGAGTGGCAGAGTAGTATTGTGTAATAGGCTGGGAGGAAAGTCTGGACTGTAACAGCTGTTGAGCTACATTGTACATGACTGGTTTTGCATCAATTAATCAAAGCACATTTCACAGGATCCTGGTCTATTACTATAGGTGATGTTTTCTTACTCTGTTTATTACATTTCCATATTGTTTCATGTTCTTCTGGTAGGCATCTAGATAATGGTATAGGATTCACCCTTGTTAGGTGCCCTATGCTGTCTGCTCTCCCTACCTTTATGTTTTCTGCTCCATGTGCTATCTAAGAGTTAATTCAGGGGTTTAACCAGCGCAGCGGATGTTATTGCCTGCTGGCTGATGTATGGACTTGGGGGTTTACTTCTTAGATGTTTCTTTGTAATCTAATCACTGTTTTTCCCTTGGAGTTGCTAAAGCAGACCTGGAGTTAAATGACCTCTGGTCTGATCTATAAGCAGCCCCTTTGTCCACCTTTGAGAGCTGCCTTTGAGTATGTCCAAGCAGGTCTGGAGTTAAATGACCTCTGACCTGATCTATAGACAGAAAATTGGCTGTCTTTCCTTCTCCCACTTTCTCTCCTTAATGTTCCATTCCACCATCTTCCTAAAAGATCCTTTAGTGTAGATGACTTGCCCTTTGAAAGCCTTGGCTAGTGGATGCAAGTAATTTCCTTTTATGACTTCATAGCCCAATGGATGGCACTTTCTTGACCCACTCTCCTTTGCTGAAACATCCTGCTGCCTTGTTCCTCTCCTCCCCTTACTTTCTCAGTCCATGATCTCGTGACCAACCCAGCAACCCTTCAACCAAATTATTAAACTCCCCTTTGTGCTTCACAACTAGCCTAACATCTTATTTTTGAGCTTCAAAGAGACATCATTTTTTGATCTATTTGGAGAGATCCCTCTCCGGGTCCAGGAGGGCTAGATCCTAGGGTCCCAAAGTGGTTTGATGTTGTCTCATCTTTTGGTATTGCCAAATCTGCCAAAACATGGGAACCCCAACACCGTTTATGAGAGAAGCTTATGTAAATTTTCTTTCTTTATATTAATAAATTTCCTGAAGTGGCCATGTCAGCTCAGGTCATGGACTGTTTCCCTCTTCAAGGGTTTTAACCACGTCAAATACTGGTGTACTGAATTGTGACCTATTTGTGAGCAGTGACCTTTGGTGTTTGATCTAAGGAACTTACCCTATAAATTCCTACATCACAGTATTCTTCAGTAACTTCACTTAAATTCATGGCCAACATATATTTATGGATATGTTCTTCTACAAGTAAGCCATCATCAAGATTAAATTTGGGCAACCATCTTTCAGGATGTTTAGGAAGAGAGTGAAGAGGTCCTGCCATTGCTACAGTACCTGGATTATTCTATGGTTGTACTTGCAGTGGTGGTTATTGTTTTGCCATGATGATAGGAGTATGTATGGATGAAGATATGGGCTGGATTTGAGTTGAAGAGGAACAAGGTTGGCTACCTGAACTAGAAGAACTAGCACCAGTAATTAGAATGGGATTTGTTGAAATGAGTGGAGGGAATGAATGGATTTGAGATGGAGAATTGCATAAAACCTCACTAATAGATGTATGTGATTTAGATTTCTTGGTATTCTTTCATAAATAAGTAATGGGAAATTCCAGAGGAGGAATTCCAATCTTCTCACTTAAAGAACGAGTCAATATTCATCTTGGTTGTAAAACAGATGAAACACTTCCTTCATATGACTGATAAACTACAGGTTTTTTAGCTGAAATAGAGATTTGTTCTAACTGCTTTATCAAAGTTTGAACTTCTGGTGATTCATATTTGTAATATGAAGAAAGTAATTTCAGAGATTTACTAGGATATTTAGGAGAGGTTTGTTCAACTTCTAATCTTAAAATGGTTGTTCTAAACAAGGATCTAGAAGTTGGAGGAGATCTAGACAGAGAATGGCTATTAGGATGGCCTCTTGATTTTTGATCAGTTTTCTTTGCCATTGACAGTTGGCCCTCCTTCTACTACCAAAATTTTGAAGCCCCAGAATTCCATTGCAACAACATGAGGGATAACCACCCGGGCTAGACCTTGGAAGCAACTCCTTTTCCGTTTGGTATGGTGGCTCTGAATAGGGATAATGGGACCAATTTCTCATCAAAGATTTGATATGATGATGATTTGATATAAGGTGAAATGGAAAATGGTTTTTAAACTAAAAGGTATGATCTATTTAAATAAAAAACACATGCATCTATTTAATCTAATATTTAACTTAATCTATACCCAGGATAACTTAACTCATGTGATCTACAAATATATCTTAAAGAAAAAGGTAATAAATATCATTCAATTGCTATAAGAGATGAAGTTGTTAAAGATAATTATTTTGACTAAATAGTTAGGAAAAATCGTTATGAAACTATATCGCATATATCAATTGATCATATACTCAATAAGGAATTACACCTGAAACATCATACAATAGTTCTTTAATGAAAAATGGTAGCTCAGATCTCATAAATAATACAATATAAGGAAAATTATTGCTAATACATAAAAAAAACTCAATCATAAAGATAGAAATACTAGATATGAAAGGTTCTACTCATGAAATCAGCAACGTTGATCTGCTTCTTTTAACCAAATACACTCTTAAGAGTAAAAAAATGAAAATTCAGTAGAGTATGCTTCAATATCAAAGAAAATCGAGATCTTGTTCCATATATTTCATCAAAGCAGTCACAAAAGTACAAAAATGCAAGATTTTTCAAAGTTTTTTTGATAAAATCCTAGACCCCTCTCTAAATGCATGAGAGAGATTTAAATAATATTACATATGTATCAAAAATAGATTATTACAAAAAAAATTGAGGAGGTTTCAAACAACCTTCTTCGGATTACTGAAAATAAAAGATAAAAACTAAAAAATATGTTGTGCGATTTATCATGTTGAACAGTCCTTCCTTGCCATTGAGCTTTTCAGTTCACAGATATCCAACATTGGCTTCACCTGGGATGGTTGGCCAACTTTGGATCTTATTTGTCCCGTAAATACATCATCAGAGAGAGGTGGCACCATCTTTTGAGTGGAATTCGTTAGACAGCGCAAAGTCATCCATTGACAATATGGTTTTACTAGAAACTGCCAATAAGATTCACGGTCAAGCTTAGATAGTTGTTTGACTGCTTCAATTTGATTTTCAACGGTCTCTTTCCACTGTCCCTCTAATTGTTTGATATCTCGGAAAACTCTAGGCTTGCATTCTTTAATCAGATTGATATTATGATGGTTTTCATTTATAGCTTCAATTATATTACTTTATATTACCATCTGCTCTAGCTGTTTCCCTTCCTGCTTGCTTTAATTGCATATCCCAATCTGTAAATAGAACATATATGTAGGATTCTTCAATCTTTGGCAGATTGGATTTTATTCCTTCTTCAAATTCTTGCCAAGAGATAAACTCTGAAATATTTTATAAACCTCTTCATACTCTAATCTCTGATCAACCACTTGATTGAGTGATGTATCAATTGTCTCACAATATGGTTTGATCATTGAGATTCTTTGAAAAAATATTTCTTGTTGTTTTGACAATTGAGTGTTTAACTTAAGTATCTCAAAATATTTTTGAAACTGTATCATCTACAGCTTTGCTTGTTTGTTGACATTTTGTCTTTCTTGTTCAAGTTGTTGCTCTAACAACTGAATTCTTTCATCTTTATCTTTAAGCAGAAGACTAACCTCTACTGCCCTATCCATTTTAGCTATTGCATAAGCACCTGCGAATTGTGACATCCTTGCCAAGTTTTCTGATGGATCAATGGGGGTGTCTTTCCACACAACCTCCTTTGGTTCATTCTCTGGATTTGCTGCTGATGAACCAATATTTCTTTTCTTTTTTGTCTCCTCACCACTACTTTTTGTGTTGGACTATAAAATATATCTATAGGGGGTATCTCTTCAATTCTCAAAATAATTTGTGACGTTGGGTAGGCCAGGGTGATTTCAACATCTACTTCTGGATTTTAAACTTGTAAAGTCTGTTTAGGGGTCTAAAATCCAAAATTTTCTTCAATACTTGTCTCTGTCTACTGTACTTGGAGATTTTGTCTAAATTGCTCCCATTATTTATCCAGGTCATTTACTATGATTTTCTTTGTTTAAACATGTGTAGAATCAATCTCCAATTGTTATCCAGCCAAGGTCTCTTTGATTGTTTCTCCATTATTTTTCTTTGTATCCTTCTCAAGGCTCTCCTTAAGGTTTTCTTCATGATTCTGAGATTGATGTTCAAAGATTTCTGAGCATTGAATTGACTTCTCAAGAGATTCTTGATCATAATTTTGATCATAATTTTCTTCTAGGCTTACACTGGGAGTAGGTTCTCTAGTTTCCTCAATTTTCAATAGGTCTAATGGGACCCTTGTCAATATTTTATTCCTTTAAATATGAAAATGACTGAGGTCGCTTGGGGTTAACTTGATTGATGCCAAATGCAAGACCTATGAGAATTTCTCTACCTTTTCAAATATATCATCAAAATCATCTTTCTCGTGAATGCTCTCTCTGATTTTAACCATGGCAGTAAAATCTTGGGAAACTTTGTTGGGATCATACTGTCTGCTTGGAATAGAAGCCAGATTCAAGGAACCAATATTCTTTATTTCTTTAACTGCATGTCCAAAATCAAATATTGCAAAAGAACCACATTGCACTAGAAAAATTGGACAGATAGATTTCTTCATATCTTTGAGGGTTTTGGCAATACTTTCCCTTATTGTTTGGTATGCTATCTCTCTAGCCAATAACTTATCACATACATAATAAGGAAGAACATGGGGAGCTGAAATAATCCCAAAAACTCTAATATAAGTAAATGTTTCTTCACTAAACCATCCTGCCACAAGCAAGATGTCTATCTTTGCTTCTTCTGAAAGCCTGGGGGATTTTGCATCAAAAATAGTTTGATAGATTGGCAACATAATACTTTGAAAAATATTATAAAAATGGGTGAAAATTTGTGATTCCCATAAAATCTTGTGATACACATGGATAGGAGTAGGGTCTTTAAGAGTCCAATTCCAACCCATATTAGGAAATCTTGAACGGAAAAAAATAGCATCCATCACATATGCACTCATAAAAAGGTAGGGATAACTCGAGTAGAGACAACTCTATACTATCTAATGGCCATAGCCAATTTGTGGGACACAATATTACTCCAATTCATAAATGTGGCATTAACAACCACATCAATTAATCAAATCCATTCCATAGAAAACTTGGTACTATCAAATTTTCCAAAAATCCTACACATCATTGTAGCTACATAACTATGTGGGTTTGATAGAGGTGCAATTGGGTACATACCAATTTTCTCTCATTTGAATTTGTTGGAGCCAGACCTCCAAGTCTGCATGACATCTATCAGGTCTTTGTCTTCTTTTATGAACTTCTCAATGAAAGATTTATTATAGGACTTTTGAGGTCCTGGCAGATCATACATTTTGCGCAAATTGTATGAGGTAAATGACCCCATGACTTCTTGTCTTGAATTCCTAAATGTATTTTTCAAGATATCTACATTGTCAATAATCTATTTCACCATATCCCTATATGGGAAGATTTTAGGCCTCGCAACTCTTATGTGCAGGAAATAAAAAGTTGCTTCAAACTAGGAAGCTTCAGATGAGATTTTAGCGTCGTCCATTGCTTTGATTTCCAGTACCTTTGGATATTCATCCTCTAGTAGATTATACATAGATTCTTTCCCACGATGTATTTCCACCATATTTGTTGCATGTAGTATCACTAAAGACCATATGCATGTCTGAGTGTTCGAATGCAGAAGCCTCGGCTGTATTTTTTCCTTTCTTAGTCATCTCTAAGCGGTATTTCTTGAGATTGAGCAATAGAGAAAACATAATGAAGGTAAAGCAAAGATGAGAGCAGAAACTTAATTAAAATAGTAAATTTGATAAGAATATGAATTTTATTACAAACACGAGTAAACAAATACAAATCTCCTCGAGCCTTTAAAAGAGTAAATGCAGTTGATTTTTATTAATTATGCATTAAGGCCTACGTGTGATTCCTTTCAATTCTTGTTAAAACATCGCATCACAAATCCCAAACTATATTTCAAATTAATATGACTTAAGTGCGATGTCGATTTTGCGATTTCAATAAATTGGAATATAATAAAGTCATAATCGTAATATCTTGCAACATCGTGATATCGCGGAATTGCAATATCACAAGGTTTATATATCACAATGTTGTAGTATAGCAAGATCACAAGGTCAGAAATATGTTATTTCAAAAGTCATTATGTTTTGTGATTTGCGATGCGTGGTGTATTTATTGACTCTTTGAGCAGATTTTCCTTATGCGAAGAATGATTCAAGCACTTTATGGACTTTAAGAAATATTTCAAGGCCTTTTAAGTTATAAAGAGCTCAACACAACATTTGGTCTTATAAAAGGGTTTTATTGATCATGTTTCGCAGATTCTGACTAATGATTGATCTATGATACCTTTGGATTTTGTGATTTGCGATAAAGCGAGAAGTGCATGGTCCTAAGTGACTTAGCTCTATGCTTTAACATTTTCTAAGGGAAAAAAACCTCTTAGTTGCTAAGTTTTTTGGAAATTTTTTCTTAAGGGTCCCCATTTATTATTACAATATTGATTATTATAAAAATAAATGGGGGGTTGTTGAATAGTACAACACCTTCTAAGGCCTAATTACTTCAACAAGTTGAGGTTGTGCTTCCTTTCCCTCTGTCATGTATTGACTTAACACGGGATCATGAAATGGAGGTATCTATGACTTATTTATGCATCAACTAAACCCGTTCACCTCAAAACCACAACTTTACATGTGTTTGGGGAAAATCAAAATACCACCAAGTTTTTAATTACCCTGATCTAAAGGCACCAACAATGATGCCAAGCACCAACAATTAACACTTCTACAAACACAACAAGTCATTTTTAGTCACGTAATGTGCAAAAAAACAGTCTAAATATCACTTCGAAACTCCTCAACTAGGGATATTTTTGGAAAATAGCTCGCGAGTTACCTAATATACCCTGCTCTGCACACAACCAATATGGAAGAATTTTGAATTTCATCTTCCTTTGACCAGAAATTGACCCGCAATTTTGGTGATGGTTTTCCCTTACGAATTCCATTCTTTTGTTTACAAAGATCTAAATCTTCCTTTAAAACGTTGTTTACAGGTTTCATTCATACTATCTTTCCACACCCATTCTGTGCTTCTGTTTCCAATCTCTGATCTTCACCTTGAAATGCTTCTGCACATACTATTTCGAAATAGTTTCACTGGCATCTAACCTACAAACTCTTGTAATTTAACGCTACAGGTACATGCTCATAACCATTTATACAATTACTATGCATCCTTTAACTTGATTGTAAATTTTATCACAACTCATACATTAAATTACACCATATACCAAGCATATCATTATGTGGATCATACCACGCACTTACCATACTCTGTTTCTACATAATCCATTCTATTTGTCTTGCAAACAAATATATATGTTCAAAACTTTTATGCTTTTGCCTCAACTCCACAACAAACACAGCTGCATCATCAAATCGAAGTCGATGTCCATCAGAACATTTCGTGTCAGTTGTATAATCCTCCTTGGAAGGGTTTGACACCAACACAAATAGATCATGACTTCAACAATCACAAGTTTATGTAGTTTCCACTGCTTGTACTCCCAGAATTCAAAGCTAGAGTGAGCGTTCAAAGCAACCAATCTATTACTCTAATTTCCTTCCCCAAGCATATTCTCAACGCATTCACAATCAAAAAATTTCTCACAGTGGAGTGATTCCTCTTCTTAATTGATTTCTTTCTTGGTACAAATGTATTTCCAGCCATGGTGAGTCTAATCAACACTACCTCATCTACGCAGAAGCACCCTGAGATCGAATTTCGGTCTGATCCATTTTCAAAAAACAATCATCATTAATTGTTTAGATAGTTTTTTTTCTTTGAGACCATGTATCTGAGGTAGCGCCAAGCATTGTCCTTGAAGGAACTGCACGAGGCCTTATCACATAGAAACAAATTTCAATTTCTCAAGCATAGATCATTTCCAATATTTTTTAAAATCAAATAGATGCTATCATATTCAAATATAAATTTCCTGATATATAACCTAGACAAATACTCAAAATATTTGTGTAATTATTCCTATCTTGTCATGGCCTAATTTATCAATTTCTTTGGCCATTTCCTGCCTATCTCTCTCTCTCTCTCTACTCGTAGGCTTACAATCCAGTCTCTCTCTCTTCCCATGGGCTTACAATCCAATCTATTTTAAGCCTAAAGATTACTAATAAAACCCTATAGACTTGCAATCAATCTCTAAATAAGAGTAATTGCTTATAAAATAGGAATACTAACCTATCTTATCTACACTCTTCAAATTAATATACATGGGATCTGATTCTTCACTTCTTCGATTCATTCCTCTATCTTAGGAATTAGTTACATGAGTCATCCTTGCTTATGACACCTTCGCGTATCTAGAAGATCTGTCGTAATTAAGGGAACACATCAGCATGTTGACCCATTGTTCCTTCAAACCCATGTGATCGTTTTCCATCATAACAACTTGATGTATGAGAATTGTGGAGGTACGAACCATAACTGAACAGTTGGAACATGAACTGTAACTGAAATGCAGGAACAAGAACCAAACCACTGGAACACTGCTAGAACAGGAACCCTCTTCAGTAAAGACATTTGACTGGCTAGGTCATTTTATTTTGATGCTCCTGCATCACCTTTCATTTATTTTACTTATGCATATTCTTCATCTCTTTTATTTTGGGGGTTTAAATATCCGTTTTCTTCTTCACTTTGTCACCTGGTGAAGTTTCTTGATTTCCCATTTTATAAAGCTTTGGTTTTCTTTCATGAGGGTAAGGTGCAGAACTAATTTCCATCCTTTAATTAGAGATTATATGATGAGGGTCATATTGATACCTTTCTCCTTTTTCAAAGCCAAACTCCTTCATCATTTCTTAAAATTGTGGGAGGGCTTGTCTATTGTTCACAATGAATGGCCCCATAATATTTTCTAGCTTGAAAGTATACCCTTTGTGTACGGGAACAAAATGAAGGTGATCTACATTCAAACTTTTTCTTATAAATTATAAAGAAAATATTCTTATTGTTAGGAAGGTTGGCAAATGATATGGTTTCACTTAAGCCCCATACAAACTTATCTCAGCGTACTCTTCAAAAATATATCAATCTCCTACTCTGGTGTCTATACTGAGTTGCAACAATTCTTTTCCCTTAGAAAAAAATCTTGTAGGCTACTGGTAGTTCAAAATAGAATACACAGTGGCCATAAAGGATGATAAGTATTAGGAAGAGCCATCATTGTTTTCCTTCCTCCTAATAATATTGGTCCAGTCAATTATACATTTCATTTCATTCCTTGAATCCCAAATATGGAAACCAAGATGGCTAAACTTATAGACATATAGATATAGGAACAAATGGACTAAAACAGAGGGATATCTAAAATAGCCAACAATATGAAAGTTTTGAAATTAAAAAATGATGGTCTTGTCTAAGTAAGAAGGAATTTCCAAAAAAATATTTGGTTGCACCATTAGGCTGTTGGAAATACTGAAAGGGGGGGTGAATCAGTATTCCTTTCAATTAGAGCATTAGTTAATCTTCAATTATTATCAGTGTTTGTACAATGATAGCAGCAAACAAGAGGAACACAAATGCACATAGTTTTTAAGGTGGAAACCCACTCCGGACAAAAACCACCTAATGCTTTTCTAATAATTCTTTAATATTCAACTCCAATTGAAAATAAAGCTCCAACTTCCTAGAATCTAGAAAAGCATTCTTCTCCAGCTCCCACTGGATGGACGCTCCAATGCTCGAGATTCTTCAGTAGTCAACCGAACGGATGCCCCAACACCCAATGAGCTACAACTCACCCTAGCACCACCCTACCACCCTATAGAAGAATAAAAGAAGAATGGACTCCCGTACCAGGGAAAATGGTCCACTTTACAATGATATAGAATGATGTAGAAGAATAAGATATACTAGACCATAACCCCAACTTTGACACAACCACCTAATGATGATCCTAGACCTACCAACACTGCCTCTTCAACCCTTGGCAGATAGATACTAGTACAATTTGTACAATAATGTATTTACAATGACTAAGTACAATGATACCTTTACAATGATTGTATGCAGTGCTGCCCACTTGAAGACTTCATATGATGAACTTCTTGTTGTTGTTATGCATCTTGGTTGCTGCTCTTGTCATGCTACCCTCTTCTGCACCTTGCTTTGCTTTTCTGCCGTAGAAATTCTGGTCCTTTGCAACCCTTGACAACATATGATCTAGCTTTTTCTTGCCTTCTAGGAGCGCGATATTGAATATGGTGTATCTCTGTTATTTCAGATCCTCAATATCTGATTTTCAGTCCTATATTATTCCTCTAGGTCTTCTTTCCAATGCCACAGGTCTGACCCAATTTGGATTCATCAAGAAAGCGTTATGGCCAAACTCTCACAATGCCCTAATTATGGATTGTTTTAGTAGAGCGCACTTGTACGGCATGCCACGTGTCACCGTTTCTTCATTTGGCTCTGAAATTGATAGATAAAAAAGTAAATACTATGAAATATCTGCCACTTTTTATGGAATTCCAATCTGATGCTCAAAGATAGAGTTATGATGATATTACCAAGGTCACTTCTTTGAGATAAATTTCAGGAGCCTACAAAAACCCTGACTTCCACAGATCGTATCTCCAAAAATATTTCGCACCTTGATCTGAAATTTTTATTGCAGCTTCCTTAGGATTTCAGCTTCACCTCAAGAAAATTTCAGCTTCTGAACCTTCGTATAAAAAAAGTTAGAGCTAAAATTCCACGATGACTTGTTTCAGATGGTCGAATCCCTTGCATAAGGAGGAAATGAAGATCACAATTTATATGAATGCCTAAGTTGAGAGGGGCTTCAACAAGTGAACGTGGGAGGGATTTTAGGAGCATAAAAATATTAATAATGACTTTTCAATGACCCATTCCCCAACCCCATGGGGTTTTAGCCCACTAACAGGGGTTACAAACTTCAAACATGAATATCTCTCAAACCGTGAATAATTACATGGCATGCCATATATCAATGGAAACATCTAGACAAGTAGAAACCATAAAAAGAATTATTGAACCAGAATATATTAATTTGGTAGGTCAAAATTCCCATGCAATATTGGGTTATCCCCTGGTGCTGCTTGGGTTGACATCAATGACAACCGCTGATAAACAATCTCCCTTTTTGGCATTGAGGGCAACACAAGTACTCCCCCTGCGATCATGACACTTCTTCATACAAAATTCTCTCCCCCTTTGACATCAATGGCAAAGGGTAACTCCCCCTGAAACACAACCATCCTGCGGACCTGTACACACTTCCACTCCCGCTGACACACAACCGTCCTGCAGACCTGTACACACTTCCACTCCCCCTAACACACAACTGTCCTGCAGACCTGTAATCTAATGAGAACTTGGGAGTATCCCAAGCTTTTGACGAAGATATTCAAACGCTTCACGAGGTAAAGGTTTAGTGAAGATATCAACAATTTTTTCTTTTGTACAAACATACTCAAGTTTGATATTATTTTTAGCGACTTGTTCTCTAACAAAATGATATTTGATCACAATGTGTTTTGTTTTTGAATGCATGACATGATTCTTGGAGATGCCGATGGCACTAGTGTTGTCACAGAATATGGGAATAGGCTCACTGAATTGTACTTGAAGATCTTGCAAAGTTTGTTTCATCCAAAGGACTTGAGTACAACATGATGCTGCTGCAATGTATTCTTCTTCCACTATAGATAACGAGATTGAAGTTTGCTTTTTTCTCAACCATGATACAAGACAACCACCTAGATAGAATGCTGCTCCACTAGTAATCTTACGATCATCAACGCTTCCTGCCCAATCTGCATCTGTAAAGGCTTGAATAATGAGATTGTTACCCTTGGGATACCACAAGCCATATTCTTCTGTGCCCTTTAGATATTGAAGAATTCTTTTGACGGCAATAATATGTGATTCTTTTGGTGCTGCTTGGAATCTTGCTACTTGTCCAACTGCTTGCATAACATCTGGCCAAGAGGCTATTCCATATAGAAGACTACCAATCATAGATCTATACAACCTCTGATCCACATCCTTAGATGAGTCATCTATGCTCAATTTGCAACCTATTACCATCGGAGTAAGGACGGGTTTGCAATCTTCCATTCTGAATTTCTTGAGCATTTCCTTGATGTACTTGGCTTGACATATAAATATTCCTTTCTCTTGCTGAGATATTTGAATCCCTAAGAAGTATGCCAGCTCACCAAGTAAAGACATCTCAAAATCACTTTGCATATTTGTAGAAAATTTCTTACTTAGTCAATCATCATTTCTACCAAATATTATATCATCCACATATTCCTCAATGATTGTTAAATTATCTTTATCTATTTGTACATAAAGATTGCTATCAATAGTACCTTTCTTGAACTCTTGTTGACATAGATATCCATCAAGACAAGCATACCATGCTCTAGGAGCCTGCTTGAGACCATATAGAGCCTTCTTTAACCTGCAGACATAGTCTTCTTTTTGTGATAGTAGAAAACCTTCAGGTTGTTCGATGTAAACTTCTTCTTCTAATTCTCCATTCAGAAATGCTGACTTAACATCCATTTGGTAGACTTTGATTTTTCTTGAACATGCATAGGCGAGAAAAATTCGGATGGCTTCCATTCTGGAAACTGGTGCAAATGTTTCATCGAAATCAATTCCTTCCACTTGTGCATAGCCTTTGCAAACCAATCTTGCTTTGTTTCTGGTAACCTGCCCATCTTCATTCAATTTGTTCCTGAACACCCATTTAGTCCCAATGACGTTTTTATCTTTTGGTCGTGGAACTAATTCCCAGGTGTTATTTTTCTCAATTTGATCCAATTCTTCATTCATAGCTTCTACCCAATGTTCATTCTGGCTGGCTTCCTCAAAAATACTAGGCTCAAAGGTTGCTAGAAAAGCAATGTGAGCTTGTTGTGATGAATGAAGCTGTCGACCTTCATTTATGTCACCAATGATTTGAGTTGATGGATGATTCTTTTGAATCCACTCTTTTGTTCTCCTTGGAGGAGCTTCTTGTTGTTGTTCTGGTATATCTTGATGATCATTGTTTACTTCTTCCTCGTTGATAGTTGCTTCTTGTTCTACAATTTTATCTATGTCTTTTTCAGGCTCTATCTCAAGTTTCAAAGATTCTAGATCCTCATCATTACTCACTAGAACACCATCTTCGTCAAATGTAACATTTATGCTCTCCACTATCTGTTTTCGCCTTAGATTATAGCATTTATAGGCCTTTATTTTGCGTGAGTAACCAACAAAGATACCTTCATCAACACGTGATTCAAACTTACCCAAATTTTGATCTTCTATTTTGATATAAAATTTGCTTCTGAAGATTCTAAAATATTTTACATTAGCTGGTTTTTCTTTCCATAATTCATATGGAGTCTTGTTGCAATTATTTCTGAGAAGACTTCGGTTGATAATGAAGACTGCCGTATCAATTGCTTGAACCCAGAATTTTTCATCCAATTTTGAGTCCTTCAACATTGTTCTACCCATTTCCTGTACAGTTCTATTCTTTCTTTCAGCAACTCCATTTTGCTAAGGTGTTCCTGTTGTTGAAAATTGCCTTTTTATTCCATTTTCGTCACAGTATTGTTGAAATAATTTGGAAGTGAATTCTCCACCATTATCTGATCTTAAACACTTTAGTTTCAAATCAGTTTCATTTTCAACCAACTCCTTGTAGATCTTAAAGCACTCAAATGCTTCAGATTTTTCTTTAGGAAACTGACGACTGTCATCCTGGTATAGTCATCTATCATTAACATGAAATATAATTCTTCGTCTAAGCCTTTTGTTCTCACAGGACCACATAGATCAGTATGTATCAATTCCAATGGATGTGATGAAAAGTGTTCTTTTGTTTTAAATTGGAATTTTGTCTGCTTGCCATGCCGACATGCCTCACATGGTGTGTTGAAAGGTTTTGAGATTTTTGGCATTTCTCGTACTGCTTCCTTTTTTCTTATCCTGACAAGATTGTCAAAGTTTATGTGACCCATTCGTTTGTGCCATAACCAACTTTAATCTTCTTTAGCTAGTATACATGCTTTAGTTGCTTCATCCATAACATATATGTCATTTGGAGCTCGACTTGTTGTAGCCACAATTTTACCATACCTGCCTTTCCTGATTTCACATTTTGTGGAGTTGAATAGCATTGTGTGTCCTTGATCACACATTTGTCCAACACTGAGCAGATTTCGATTCATGTTTTCGACCAATAGAACATTCTTGGCTATAACATATTTTCTTCCGAGAGTGACGGTAGTTGATCCTGTAACATTTGAAGATCCATCATTTCCAAAGGATATGGTTCCATCCTTCTTCTCTTTCAGAGATACAAATTTATTTCTATCTCCAGTCATATTCGTTGAGAAACCATTGTCAACATACCACACATCTTTATTTTTTTGAGCCTTGAGAGCGAGAGCACAATTATCGGTCTTCTTCTTCTTCCATATTCGTTCATTCTGTGGCTTCGAAGATTCTTCTGGAGGATTTTCAAGTCTGCAGTCTCTGGCTATGTGTCCAAAGTTCTAACATTTGTAACATTCCATATTATTTCTTAAATGTTAAAATCTACTGATGTTTCGTTCAACCCTGGGAGGTTCATATTTGAATAATCTCTTGGAATTGTATTGGTTCCTAGGGTACGTGCGACATTCTACAACTTTATGACCAAATTTTCCACGTGAATAACAATAACCATTAAAAATATGTTGGTACCTGGATGAAAATCTTCGTCGAGGAATCGTCTTCCAAGGATGTGCTTGCGAATCTTGTCCAATGAAGTCTTCATGTATGTCAGATCTCATAGGTTCATTGTATTTTGTTGTAGAAGGTCCTGCTTCTTCTTCTTTGTAATCGAGGCCAGTTCTGTCGTTGTAAGATCGTTGATTGTTGATGAGTTCTTCCAATGCCCTTGAGCTATTGGCATAATTTTGGACATTTTTTCCCTTCTTCACTTCCTTACGCAGTGAGACTACTTCGGCTTTTAATGCTTCCCTTTCTTGGTTGCTTTCTTCCAACTTATTTTGAAGTGACTCTTCAATACATTTGTGTTCTTCAACCTCAATTTTGAGACCTTGAACTTGTTCTTCAAGAGTATTGGAATGGATCTTCTCAGCATTGAGCTCTTTTATAAGCTTGATTTCCTCCTCATAAAATTCTTCTATGGTCAACCCTTCTTCTTCACTGTTTGATACTTCTTGTTTATTGTGCTTGGCCATAAACAATAATTTCTCATTGGCTTCTTCTTTGTTGTCACTTTCTTCATCGGATGATGAGCTATCTTCTTTAGAGAGAAAGTTCCTTTTGGATCCTTTCTTTTTGCCTTGCTTGTTGAATTTCTTAAAGCCTTTCTTTCCTTTTGAGTTTCCATCACTTTTGTTTGGACATTTTGCTACAAAATTCCCAACCTCACCACAACCGAAACATATCAATGGAAGTTTACCTTTGAATTTTCCCTTACCAGGTTTTAGTTTTCTCGTAAAGTAAGCATATTCTTCATCTGAAAGACCTTCTCCATCATCTCCTTTTTCTTCACACTTGCAGGTGCATGTCATTTCAATTGAAGGTTGTTTGTCCTTATTGGTTTGCTTAGATGCAACGAACGCAGTTTCTAGATTTGAAGTACCCTTTTCTTCATCAAGTCTCATTTCATATGCTATGAGAACTCCATGTAATTCTTCCTTGCTGAGTTTGTCCAGATTTGCACTATATTCTAAGACCGATACCTTTGGGTTGAATCTCCTTGGTAATGTTCTAAGAATCTTCCGTATAATAGTCTTCTCGTCAACTGGCTCTTTGAATCCTTCTAGAGTATTGGTTATTTCATCAACGCATTGGAAGTATGCAACAATGTTGCAATCTTCTTTCATTCTGAGTTGCTCAAATTTTTCTCTATAGATTTGAAGCTTTGCTTCTTTGACATTTGAGTCACCTGCATTGTTACACCATTTTTTTGGTCATCTAACCTATTATCATTAGATGAACCCAAGTACACCATGTAAGACCAATTTTAACCTAAGTAAAATTGCTTTCACCATGTGAAATAACATTTGTTTATATTTCCTGGTCATATTTAACCCAAAACAGAAATTAATTAAATAAACCATTATTTGTTGATTATTTCCTAGGAATAAGTTATTTAAATCATTATTTAAATAATATTCCCTGAATAAATTTATTAAATCATTTTAAATAATTAAATAAATCATTATTTATTTAATTATATTCCCACCATCTCCTAAAATAATAAATAAATCATTTATTTATTTATTTTTTATAAATAAAGGAATTGACCCAAGTCAAAAGACCTTTTCTCTCCAACAAATATAATAAAATATTCCTAAAGGGTGGTTCTAGAATTTGATTAATAATATTTTACTCATGCACCAAGTTCTAGATAACCCTAATATTTTGTTATAAATAGAAGGGTTTTCCCCATTCATTAGTCACCTCCATTGTATTAGATCACTATGGATCTACTCTTGGTCACTTTTTCCATTTTACCTTGTGAGCTCTCATTGAGTTCTATGTTTGTCTGGGTTTTTCTACACCAATAAAAGAGAGGAATTTTAGATCTAAAACGTTGAGGACTTTCAAGAACCCATCCCATTGAAGAGAACCGGAAAACACCTTTCTTGTTTTCCTCTCAAGTGCCCCCTTTTTAATATAATATAAAAATTCTTTCAAATTCATTGTTCTTGTCTTTTCTATTGGATGCATGGAGCCATATTTTACTTTATCTGCTTAATGTCTTTTATGCTTAGATCTGGATTTGTGCATCATTATTTGGATCACCTAATTGTAGAATTAAAGATGTTTGGCAGCCATAATCGATGTTAGGGCTATTTTTTATGCATAGCTAAAGTGGTCTTTTACGACGAAAGATTCATACTAACAATTGGCGACTCCACACGGGTTTTATTTTGCGACCACTGTCATTTTATATATTCCTGCATATCTAGCTGTTTCAGACCCTAGGGTTTCTCTTCATTTTTCTTTTTTTCCTATTTTTATGGTGCTTTTCACCTCTAAAACCCTCAACCATTCAATTTTTTAACTTCCGTGTGTTTCTAGCCTTATTGCGCAGGTGACAGACATCAGCCGCAACTGAGACGACAATTTTTTCTGAAATCTGCAGCCGAAAGACTCGGATCTACAGGTCGCATTTATCAGCCCAAAAACTGTGACCTAGCCTTGAGGTGGCACTTTTCTGCCCCAAATCTGCAACCTGGACTGAAAACAGGTCAGAACCTGTGACATGCACTTTTTCTGCAATTTTCCAGCACTTTTTCTAGGTTTGTCTGAAGCTTCTGTCATGGTTTTCCAGCCTCTGTCTCCGCCCATTTAGACCTGTTTCTGATCTGTTTCACTCAACTAAGTGGGAATCTTTCCCCTTAGGGCTCTAGTACCCTCCACTTTTTGTGGGCGAATTTCACTGTTTCAGAAGTCTGAATTTCCAGAGTTTCAACCTTCTTTCTTCCAGATCTGATATCTCATTTTCAGATCCCTTTTGATCAGCTCTTATCCCTTTCAAATCACCTCATATAGTTTTGTTTAGGTTCATTTTTAGGGCCGCCTCCTTGTCCCCTCTATTTTTAGCTGATCTCCTCCTTTTTAGCGGCAACCTTGCCTCTGCCTCTTTGCTTTTCTCTACACCTCTTTTCAGCAGATTTCTCCTTTAGATCCCCGTCCCTCTCGACCTTAGATCTATTGGCCTCTTTTCTGCATGCTTTGCTTAGTTTTTTCCCTCTTATAGACTAGTTTTGAGAGACTCGCCTTCTTGGGTTAGATTGATGCATTGTTAGCTGTTAATTTCCTGTTCTTTCAATCTTATTTACTGCAGATTTATTTACAATTACGCCGCACACTTTTTATTTTACTCTCAAAACGTCTGGGTTTAAAAAATTAAAATTAAACGCACGCCACACACTGACCCTAAGTGAAGAAGAGCCTGGTTAACACCGCCTGGAAAAGCCTTTAAAATCAATTGACACTGCACCTCTCTGCCCTTGTTTTGAATTTTACCTCACTTGATTTTGCCCCTCCCTGCCCCTGTCGGTTTTTCTTCTTCCCGTCATCATTGCACCTCCAAGGCGTTTGTCCCGAAGACTTCTTGGCCTTCACCCTCAGTTTCCAGTTGGTCGACTTCCTCCTTCCCATCGTCATCGAGTTAGTCCTCCCCTGAGTCTGCACTCCGACTCTTCCTCTAATTGTTCGGGTTCTCCCCCTACTCCTGGTTCTCCTCCTGTTACCTTCACCATGTCTAGTTCAGGACCTAGTGCTAACCCCAGTTCTACTGCTGGGTCCGTTTCCAGTGGAACCACTATGGGACCTACCTCGACTGCCCCATTGCTCCCTTATATGGCCGGTCTCAGTCTCCCTGACTTCAATCAACTGATCAATTATCCTATTCGCCACGATGTCAGTTGGCCTGCTATGCCAACCAAGCTCCCCTCTGACATTCCCAAGTTCGAAGGCCTTGCTAATGAAGATCCCTCCAACCATATCCGATCTTTCCACATGTGGTGTTCCTCCAATTCCATCACCGATGACTCCATCTGTCTTCGATTTTTCCAACGCACGCTCACCGGCGAAGCTTCTAAATGGTATGTTGATCAAGCCACCTCTTCCCATACCACCTTTGCGACCATTGCCCAAGAATTTTTATCTTATTTCCAGCTCCATCTCCGATACGACACTGGTACTGAACTCTTGACTTCTTTTCATCAATCCTCTTTGACCCACCTTTCCGCTCATGTCCAGGAATGGCGACGAAGACGGAGCTTATGTTGCGCTCCCCCCTTTGAAGATCGGGTTTATATGGACTGGTTCCTTCGCTCTCTCTTACCTCCCATTGGCAAAGATGTCGCATCCCATTTTCCCCAAACCGAAGAAGCCACCCTCCAAATAGCCTTGAAATATGACCTTATCTATGCTCAATCTGGTTATTTTTATACCATCCTTCCTAACCTCCCCAAGCCCAGTGGCCCTAATTCCTTAGGGGAATCTCACTCTGTTGACGGTATCGTTGGAGCTCTGTCACATACCTCTGCCCCTCCAGCACTTTTCCCCCTCCAGGTAACATGTATCCAGGATACGGCATGCCTCCTCCTTTTGCCCAGACTCCTGCTTACCTCAATGTTTCCCATCCCACCCCTTATCCGTACCCACAACCTGGTGTCCCAACTCCTCCAACATTTGGACCTCCCACTCCCTTGCCTTCTCCACCCCCGCAACCACACTTACTACCCCCTCCAGGGCAATTATTTGCACAAAAGGGGGCAAATAATATTCTTCCTTCTCAAAGAAAGAGCAAAGGCACTCAATCTGCTTCTGGTAATCATGGATCCAATCCTTCAAGTATTGAATCTACCACTGCCAACCAGCCACAAGGCTCTCTGCCCAAGCCGAACAGGCCGCTTCGCACCAATAAGCCCTATTCGTTTTGCGGTGTTTATGGTCATTACACTCACGATTGTCCCTTATTACCACAAATGCAGCAGATGTGGGAGTCTCAGGCCACCGTGCGGGGACAACGCTCTTCCCCTACTGTCCCTCCCAATACGGCTACTTCTCAAACCGCTGTGTTTACCGATCCTTTCCCTCAACAAGGTTTCATGGCTACTCAACCACCTCATGCCCCGGTAACCACTCAACCTTCCCCTTCTGGTTCCTCTAATTACCAGATTCTCATGATGGCCTCTGACCAACCTCTCACCGCTGACCTTAACCTTCAAACTCGGTCTCGTCAGTACTCCACACCTCCCGTTCCGTCTGTCTCCGAGTCCCCATCTTCAGGTCCTATAGAGCCTCTATCGACACCCAATGCTCCCTTGCAACTCCCCTCGCCCAAAGCTGAGGTTCATACCAAAATTCCTAAGGGCCCATTACGCCGAAATGCTGCCTCTGGTCAGGCTGCCCATTCATACAGCATAGTAGATGATCTAGCTCAATCTCCCGCTGCCATTTCAACACTGGAACTCCTCCAGTCGTGTCCTTCTCAGAAGAAGGCTCTACTATCTACTGTGGGTGCTGTAGATCCTGCTGATGACCAATTAATTGTTTTCGATGCCCGTCAGTCAAACCATCCCCCCTTTCCTACCTCTGTTGCTTTCCAAATCCCAATCAAAATCTGAAATGCCAATGTCGCTCGGTGTATTATTGATGAGGGGGCATCTACTTGTGTGATGTCCGCTTCAATTTGGAAACAACTCAGATCTCCTGAGCTAGCCCCTTCCACAATCACCCTTCATGCGTGGGATGGCCATGCCTCCCAGCCCATTGGCCTATTCCGTAACTGCCCTATCACCTTTTTTGGCAAGACTTTTTGTGTCAACGTTGAAGTTATCGATGCCCCTCTTGACTACAACATTCTTTTGGGGTGTAGTTACACCTATGCCATGTCTGCCATCCCCTCCGCAGTCCACCGCAAGATGTTTTTCCCTCATAATGGAAAAATTGTCACCATTGACCAGTTGATGTATCATGAACCAAAATCTCAGACCTCCCCTAAGTCCACCATTTCTACTGTCACCAATAAGCAAATTGATGATTCTTTGACCAATGTTTCCCCTGGCGTCTACAAAGACTCCTCCTTGCTTGGAAATTTCCCAGGTCCTCCCCCTCCTCCTATCTCTGATCCCAGCTTAGTGAATGTTTGCATGATGCAGTCATCTCAGGCTGCCCTTCCACAGCCTGCTTCGGTTAGTCAACAACCTCAACCTCGTCCGCCGCACCTTGCTCCTAGCCCTTCGCCTCAGCTGACTGACCCTCTCCAGCCTGGACCTTCCAGTCCCCATCACACTCAGGAACCTCCCTACCCTCCTGAGTCGGTTCCCTCAGGTCCCCACCATATGGGAGCCATCCCTCCTGGCCATTACCCCGCCAATCAGATACCTTTCCTTGGTCCCCCCCCCGGGAGTCTATTCAGTTCCCATCATGGCCACCCTTTCCCTCCCTAATTTAACCTTGGGAATACCAGTATGGTATCTTACTCCTCCAGCCGAGATCCCACCGGGCCACCCCAAACCATACATTGCTATGACACCCGTGCAACCGATTCCCTTCGCTCCTTCCACTGCTACAGTGCCCCTAGCCCTTCCGCAAGACCATCCTCATGTCGCGACAGCTACGGGAAAGAAAAGGAAAACTCGCAAGGGGGCATCCAAATACAAAGCCACCGCACCTAACCCTACCCCCCCTCCACCCTCCAAGCCTTGTGCCTTGTGTGATGGTATCAGTCATGCCACCCATACTTGTCCTGAGTTGCCCCGTATCCAACCCATGGTTAAAGTCACATTCCCAGAATCTACAGCCCCTGAAACCTCTGTTTCTTCCTCATCCGCAGCCAAGAACCCAAAGACTCTTCACACCAACAAACCTTGTGCTCTGTGTGGTGTCCATGGTCATTATTCTCACCATTGTCCTCACCTCACGCATTACCGAGCCTCTTTAGAGGTCATTCATGAGTAAGAAGTTGAACAAAATCAATCCACCCCTCCCATCCTTGCTTAGTATGCGTCAGGTTTACTCGAGGATCCCCTTGCTACCATTGACATTCCTCCCCCTGATGTTGATATGTCGGAACCTGCTGCCCCCCTTCTATACCTATCATCATCCACATGACCCTCGGAGTACATTCCCTCTGAATCCACTCCATGTTTTTTGCTTGATTCCCCTTCAGCAACATTCTTGGGCTCTTCCTGCTTTGACCATATTTTTACTTTTTCTTCTGTCATTCCCCCTGATGACTCATTTGTGCGCCTCTCTTCCCATACTAATGATTTCGGTAGCTTTGCAGCATCTCGTGGTTTCCTCAACCTTTCCCTTTCTTCCCATAATCACGACGATACCATCCGTATCTATGATGTCCTTCGCAGCATGAGTTCCCGCTCTTCCTCCTATAGTTCTCATTCATCTCCCTCTAGTCGATCTATGAGTCCTAGACTTCCTACCCCGACTACTCCCTCCCATAGTTGTCATTGGATGTCCACCCTATACTCACGCTGCCATCATTATTCTCCTCCCTCCCATTTCTTGTCTTGTGACATAATTCCACCGGCCCTCTTGTCCACACATTATATTGGCTATGCCGATGGGTCAAGTCGCTATTCCTGGAATCTCGCCTCAGCCACATGGGCCATCTTTACCCCCTTGCATACCCTCGTTCTTGCAAATGGGGTCTACATTGGTAATGCCACCAATAATCAGGCCGAATATGATGCAGTACGTGGTCTCTTAGCTGATGCCCTCTCTCATCACATCCTCCGTCTGCACGATTGTTTAGATTCCCTGCTTCTTGTCTTACAACTTAATGGTGTCTATTTTGTGCATAACCCTGTCCTATTCAGCAAGTATTTATGAGTGAAACTTTTGATACATGAATTTAAATTCATTACATTCAACCATATACCTAGAAGTCAAAATCACTATGTAGATCAAATCGCAAATCATGTTCTAGACTGGCATTTATCACACACAAGACAATAACATTTAACACCATCAACAAAATGCATATAAATCATATATATCATATAACATGTGTTTTTAGAGTCCATCTACTCTGACACATATGACATGCCCATAGCATGTTACAAAAACAAAACTACAAAAATGGGGGGCACCACTTGCCCCTACATAGACACTGGGGGGCACCACCTGCCTTACATCTAATCACTCTTTGAAGGATCCCGAGCCAACGGCTCTGCTCCCGTAGCTCGTAGATCACACACAGTCTGACCGGCCATCGCCATGCGTCGCATGATACCTCACCATTCCGAGGGTAGCCCAATACATAACTCTATGTACTGGTCATCTAAATCCTGCCAACCACGCTCCGACACACCGGTCATCAGCCCCTCACATCTATGATGGATGTCCTCCAACAGAGTGGCCATATCCTTGTTCTGTGCAATCCTTGATCCACTTGCACCTGTAGCTCCTGCTACTGCAGGTCGTCCCATATATCTGGCCAGTTTTACCGGATCTATATCTGCATTCCAGAAAATATAAAGATGAGTACCATGAATACTAGTCACAAACTCTAAAATGCACATAACAGATTAGTTGCTTGTCACTTACCATCGGGACCCCATACTCGACCAGGTGGAAGCGGCAAGTCCAGATCTCCCCAATAACTCATCGCACTATAGGGATAGTCGTCTATGTACAATGGCATCTGATCCCAATGGGCGAAGAAATCTAGTCGGAACACCCATCCGACCACCCCTCCCCCTCCTCTACACAGTAGTCGTCCCCACCGATGCATCCAGGGCTCTCTCGGACCCCCATCAGGTAACTGTATACGAGGTCGTAAGGTCGGGATCTTCTCAAAGAAGAAAGAGCACAATACCGTCCCATAGGCACAATCATGATTCACTTGCTGCTTACATAGCGACAGCTGTCGTTTCACCGACAACAACATTATCTGGGCCCACCCATAGTAGGTCCCACCCAACACACTCTCTACAATCATCATCTACCCTCCAGTGATGTGATGGAACACTTGGCTCCCCAAAATTTTTAACACTGCTGCTTCCACTGCTCGGGTCTCCAACCTCTCTAGATCCCCAATCGATATCCGAGTCCCTTTGACTCAGACACCTGATCGACAATGTCGCTCAAAAAACTCCATGATGTTACGCCCTTGCGGTAACACTAGCTGCATATTTCCCCCCATCCCTAATGGCAGGAGACCAGTCAGGAAATACAAATCCTAGACTATCAGCTCAATCCTGTGCCCCTACACTATAAACACCTCATCGTCTGGATCCCAATAACTGATAATCCGAGCCAACAAGGGCTCACCAGCCCTCATCAAAGGGTTCTCCACAAATTTCAAAACCCCAAACCTAGCTAATGCACGACGGACACCCTGATCTGCTTAGATTTTCGTCCGTAATGTACCTAGGTCTCTCTCTCTCCACTTGATATGTATATCTACCATATCTGCACAAAACCATCATCTTTGTCAGTCTACAGATAAACACAACTGCATTTACTTACACCAAAACTGAATCTCAGCCCATAACAACACTGAAACCACCCACATCTAACAGGTCGCACTTTTTGGGAAAATCCTGGCCCAGGTCGCACTTTATAGGCCAAAACCTGCGCCCCAGGTCGCAGTTTTTGCCCCAAAAAGTGCGACCCGACCGTAATGATGAAGTAGGGGGCAGTTACTGAGATTTAAAACCCTAATCTAAACTTTGAATCCATCAAAAAAAAAGAGTAGGATTAGGCTTCTTACCTGCAACTGACGGATCGCGATTCCAACCACTAGTAAAAAATGATGAAATTAATGACTAGGTGACTAAAAATGTTAGTCACCGGAATTATTTCAAGTGAATTACTACTAAATTTGAGCAATTTTATGTGACCGAACTAAAAATGACTAACATTAAATGACTAATTTAGTCTTGGAATAAAATATACGACTAGATAATAAGTGACTAAAATAAAAGTGACTAACTTAAACGACTAATTTAGTCTAGGGATAAAATATATGACTAGATAATAAGTGACTGAAGTAAAAGCGACTAACTTAAATGACCAATTTAGTCTAAGATTAAAATATATGACTAGATAATAAGTGACAAAATTAATAATGATTAATGTAAATGACTATTATAGTCCAAGAATAAAAATATGGCCAAGTAACAAGTACAAAAGTATATGAATTAGTTATTTATGTCAGTAATTTTTAATTGTGTCACTCCAAATATGGAAAATTGCAATTTTGGTACCGAAGTGTTACATTTCACTATAGGTGTCTCTGAATCCATTTGCAATGTTAAAATTTAGAGACAAAGGGATCTCTGAATTTACAGTGTTAAAATTATGAATATACTTTTGTCTCTAAAGTTTAACAGTGCAGATGGATTCATGTACAATTAACATAATTGCATGTATCATCTATCAACTTTATACTAATGCCTTCATTATAATTTTAGTAAAGGCTATAATATTAATTAGATAGCCAAATTAATATTTATATTTATATTTAATATTTGGCCATAAAGTTTAATTTTTAAACTTCATCGATTTATGTTAAACATGTGAGTTTTTTTAAATCTAAGGTTAAATCTTCATATTCACATTTAATAAATAGATAAATATAACATTTCTTTTCTTTTCTTTTTCCTGAGAAAAAATCAAAATTTCTATTATCAGAAACAAAAAGTTGCATCGCATATGTTGTAGCATTCCATAAGTCGACCTTGTCCTCAGAGGGAACAAGGAAAAAAATACCAGCCAACCAACACCCATGGGAGTGAAGGTTCCAATTGTGAAATCAAGATATCACTCAGAGACCATATTAGACAGAAGACCTACTAAAGTGGTAAAATAGCATAGCAACCATAAGCATGTCATCACTTCGGGCCTCCGAATAAGGAGAAACACCCGACAGATATGACAATGGCGCAAAGCCATCCTAAACTCGACCTCTCCACAACGAAGAGACCAACAAGTTCAATAAAATAATAATGTGTTATGTAATCAGTGAAATCCATAAATATACAAAAAACATATATGTTTGTAGAAAATATGAGGCAACAAATATACATAGCTCCAGAAGATATAACAATGCTGGAGAAAATAAAACAGTAAATATAAACATGACTCTGCATGATGAGGGAAGGCCCTCCATCAGTATGGTCTAGTGTCCGACACGCGGACCACCATACCATCCTTTTTTTCTATTGACCACGAGCCCTGAGCTTGTCTAAGACCGATCTTAGACAAAACGTCAACCCATTGGTTCCGTTCCCTGTAAATATGGCAAACATAAATCCATGTAAAAGGTGTTTTTAGTAATAGAATCTCATCAAGAATATGTAGTAATAAATAGTTTTGACATCTATGCATGTTGTTAAACCAATTTATGACATTCAATGAGTCCCCAAATATTTGAATCGAGGTGATATCCAGGTGAAGTAACTAGCACAACAAGATTTTTAAGTTTTGTAGCTCTGCAAATTTGTTTGTCCCCGCGCCAAAACTGATAGAGGCCGCAAAAGAAATGTTTGAGTTTTTGTGAATGACCATGCCAGTCCCACATAGCCCTTGAGCAACCGCTCCATCAAAATAGGCCCAAGGAGTATCTGGGAGAATGATTTCGTTTATCACCCGTCTGGGATTATCAGTTGAGGAAGTGGACGAGGAGGCCATGAATGTCGCAGCACTTTGACCTGCCACCAGTGCCGGGGAGGAAAGGAAATCTTCGAAGACACATTTGTTCCTAGATAGCTAGATGCCCCAGGAAATAATCAATGGCAGACATCTGTGATCTAGATCTTTGCATCTCTCCCACTAGGACTTCCATGCATAGTTACAATTATTTCCCGCCCAGAAAAAATCCACATCACAGTGTGTAAGAGTATATTCCCAGACCTTCATGGGGAAGGGACAAAAGATGAATAAGTGGCCAATAGTTTCCTCCACCTCTTTACATAGAAAACACCACTCGGGATCATTGAGGAAACATTTTTGTAGAGAATCCCACGTCGACACTTTCAAGAAGAGAATGTTCCAGGAAAATAACTTGGAATTTGCAGGGAAACTGAGCTCCCACAGAACCTTGTACCACCATTATTTATTCCCTTCCTCCTTAGTGGCCATAATATAAGCATATCCAACATTGGGTGAGTATATCCCATATTTTGAATGAACCCAGACAAAACTACCAGGAGATTCTTTTAGACGTACTCAGGTATTTTCCAGCTCTTTTATGTAGTCCTGCCATTCATCAACCCACTGATTTTCTAGTCCAATCTCATCCACATTTCTCCAAGCTTGAGCCCAAATGGTGGACTGACCAGGTGCATTGATCTGGGCAACTATAATAAGGCCCTTCTGGTGCAAAGAAGCCCTAAGACCCTCCGAGAGAAAACAATTTTCATTGCAGCCAACCCAAGGGTCTACACCAATCCTACAGCGCTCCCTATTACCAATATTCCAGGCAAGTCCTTGTCCCACCAGATCAAAAACATGAAATATGGTAGCTTTCCAAATGTTGGAAACTCTCTTATTTTCTTTATCCAGTGTTCTAATCCAATCGTCCAGAGGAATAGGATCAATATATTTTCCTCTAACCACAGAGGTCCATAGATTATTTTCAAAAAGAATCCTCCAGATAGATTTAGCAGCCAGAGTCGAGGCGAAAGGTTTTATTTGCTTGATACCCCATCCTCCCCATTCCTTAGGTTTTGCAATATTATCCCACACCACCCAAGGAATAATTTGCATGTCCTCCTTGCCCGACCAAAGGAATTTGCTGCAGATGCTTCTGATTTTGTTGAGAATACCAATAGGGACCCACGCCAAACTGATCCAATAGACATGGATGGCTAATAAAATATATTTTATAAGAACTAATATTCTCGCTCTAGAGAGCCACTTATGACTCCATGAATTAATTATTTTTTCAATTTTTGAGACTAGCCAATACCAATATTGTTTTCGATACCCATCCGGCTTAAGCAGAAAGCATAAGTACTTAATGCATGTTCCCAATGGCACTTGTAGAAAAGGAAGGAGACCAGAAGTCCATAAGAGGCCATCTTCAGAAATGCCCTCGTGTGCGAGGGAGGACTTCTGATTGATAGTTAGGCCTGTTGCCTTCATGAAAAGATATAAGATTTCCTTTAATGTTTTGACTTCGCACCTGTTACTGCTGCTAAATAACATAATGTCATCCACAAAAAGGAGATGTGTAATGATAAAATTAGAAGCCACTTCAATACCGCCAAGGGTCCCAGATCTTCTGGCCTGGTGAATGAGTTGACTAAGGCCTTCAGTTTCCAGAAGGAATAGTAATGGTGATAATGGACATCCTTGTCTGAAGCCTCTTTGATTTGAAAATAATTGTCAGGTTGCTCCCTTAATAAGAACAACAAAAGAAATATTAGTAATACAGCTCATAACCCAATTAATAAAATCAATATGGAACCTAATATGGGTCAATAGAAGTCTAAGGTATAACCAATTGACTCTGTCATGTGCCTTAGAGAGATCATTCTTTACAACCATACATCTTTTGTGGGATAGTTTAATACTGTGGAGAGTCTCTTGTGCCACCCCAATGGCTTCATGAATTTGCCTTCCATCCAGGAAGCCAAATTGTTCTTTTGATATGGATCTTGAGAGGATAGGCTTTAATCGATTGGAAATCGTTTTAAAAATAACTTTATAGATACAATTCCAAAGGGATATAGGACGAAAGTCATCGAAAGAGGTCGAAGCATATTTTTTTGGAACGAGGGTAAAAAATGTAGATTTGATGACGCCATGAATGTGGCCTAGTGACCGATATTCCTCCACCACATTTGTAATGGCATCCCCCATCAGGTCAAAAAAGTGTTGAAAGAATTCCACAGTCCAACCATCAGGCCCAGGGCTTTTGTCAGCTTGTATAGCTTTTAAAATATGTTCAGTCTCCTTCTTTTCCATAGGGGCCAAGAGTAAATTGTTGCTCTCTTTGTCAGCATAACAAGGAAAAAGCTGGGCAACTTGAATGAGCTCCCTAATATTAACCCCTTCTTGAGCAATATAAAGGCTTTTGAAATGATTTCTCCCCATAGAAGAAATATCTTTGAAAGTCTTCACATTAATCCCAGCTGAATTTTCCATTTCCCAAATGGTATTGGTGTTTTTCCTCCCCTTAGCATAATTGTGATTTTTTTTTGTATTTTCATCTCCTACTACAAGCCAAATGGCCCTGCTTCTCAAGCACCAAAGCTCTTCTCTGTCATTAAGGATTTTGTCCCTTCTAGCTTCCAACTCTTTGATTTTATTCCGAGCCTCCTCATCCACAAAACCCTTCTCCCCATCACTATACAAGGAGCTCAAGGACTCATTGATAATGTTAATTGATTCCATATCTTTTTGGGCCTTATTTTTGGCCCATTGAATGGTGTTTTTTTTAATATTTTTCATGTTATCAATGAAGTCCTAGGCATGTGAGTAGCCCTCATCCACCGGGGGGTAGCTCCAATGATCAAGCACCAATTAATTGGTGATAATCTGCCTCCTTGAGCCAACCAGCGTTGAATTTGAAGGGAGTAGGAGGCTTCTTAAACGGACCCACCAGCTCCAAGAGAATAGGGGAATGGTCTGATATCCCACCAGAGCCAACCCATTGCTGAAAGCCAATAGGACTGTTTGAAAAGTCATCACTTAAAAGGAACCAGTACAATATTTTGGCAATGCGGGCCTCACCCACTCTATTGTTCCTCTGAGTGGGAGTTATTTTTGTAAGGGAGGGATCGAAAAGGGACCCATCCTGTATCATATTCAGGAAATAACCTGCCAGAGGATTAATTCGAGCACATGGACCCCAAGCCTCATAATGGCCCAAGGAAAAATTTAAGTCGCCCCCCACAATCAGGTTTGGGCCATTCATAAAGGATTTGCTCCTCAAACTGTTCCTGAAAGAAATTCTCTCCACACAGGGCCCATAAATATTTACCACCAAAAAATTTGAGCCCAGTTCCATGGAGTAGGCCTCCACACCAACCAATGATTTCGATGTCCAACAATTGATCAAATTAACCGAATTGTTCTTAAGGCTAGTCATAAGTCCACCAGAGTGGCCCCTAACATCAAAAGAAACAAAGGTCCGATTTGGAAGAAAATAAGACATAAATTGAGTGATTTGTGCCCCAATACCCAAGGTTTCCTGCAACATGATGATGTCTGGATGGTGCAAATGAACAAGGTTTTTAAAGGCTAGTTTTTCGGGCTCACTAGCTAAACCCCTACAATCAAAAGAGAGCAAAATCATTTGGAAACAAGGTTCGGGGAACTCGCCGCTCTAAGTGCCCCTTTGAGGGATAATTGTCTGCCATCAACAATGTCAATAATGGCCTTGAGTTGGGCTTTAGAAAGGGCAGACTTCCTACCCCTGAGTTTTTTTACCTTTCTCAATATTGGGCAGTTTCCCCAAACCCCCAAAAAGTTCCTTATCAATAATTATTTTCTCTCTGGGTCTCAAATTATAAGGGACAATGTCAATGGATATATTGGGAATTGTGGTAATAATACTGTCCATAGCCATAGATAAGTTACTAACACACAAAGAGGGTGAGGAAGTAAGCTTGGAGGGACCAGGCTTAGTCAAAATATTGAATAAAAGATCAAAATAGTTTAAAATAGGGGAGGAGGGGCAAGGGTAAGTACCCGCTAAATTCGAAGTAGGATCAGCAGGGGGAGGTAGCGGCTGCTTTGCCACCATGTCCATCACCTCCATCTGAACCACCGCAATTGGAGATTCAACATACATTTGGTTTAATTGCAATAGACATCTTCATCAATAAATGTAAAGCAATGGCTAACAAATACTGGAAACTAATAAATAGAGAAGGCATGGCAACGAGCAACAGTCCCTATAAAATTGTTACATTGAGACACAAAGAATAAGCAACTATTGTGCACAAACAGAGACCGATGAAACTATCATCTTAACCCCTAACCCCTTAAACACTAATTCCCAGCCCCTAACCCATTTAACCCCCTAAACCCCTAAAACATTTAACCCCCTAAACCCTAAACCTCTAAACCCTTAACTCCTAACCCCTTAAACCCTAATTCCCGACCCCTCACCCATTTAACCTCCTAAACCCTTAAAACCCTAACCCATTTAACCCCCATAAACCCTTAAAACCCTAACCCATTTAACCCCCTAAACACTAACCCCATTAACCCCTAACCCATAAAATCCTTAACTGCTAAATCCCCTAACTCCCTAAACCTCTAAATCCCTAACCCATTTAACCCCCTAAACCCTAAACCTCTAACCCCTTAACCCCTAACCCCTTCAAACAATATTCCCAACCCTAACCCATTTAACCCTGTATACCCTAAACCCTTAACCCATTTAACACCCTAAACCGTAAACCTCCAAACCTCTAACCCATTTAAACCCTAACCCCTAAACCTCTAAACCCCTAACACCTAGACCCTTAACCCCTAACCCATTTAACCCCCTAAACCCCCAAACCCCTAACCCATTAACCCCCTAAACCCTAACCCCTAACCCATTTAACCCCCTAAAACCCTAACCCATTTAACTCCCTACCCTAGTCCCATTAAACCCTAACCCCTAACCCATAAAATCCTTAACTGCTAAATCCCTCAACCCCCTAAACCTCTAAATCCCTAACCATTTTAACCCCCTAAACCCTAAACCTCTAAACCCTTAACCCCCAACCCCTAAAATCCTTAACTGCTAAATCCCCTAACCCCCTAAACCTCTAAACCCCTAACCCATTTAACACCATAAACCCTAAACCTCCAACCCTTAACCCCTAACCCCTTAAACCTTAATTCCCAACCCCTAACCCATTTAACCCTCTAGACCCCTAAAACCCTAACCCATTTAACCCCCTAAATCCTAACCCCATTAACTCTAACGACCCCTAACCCCTAAAATCCTTAACTACTAAATCCCCTAACCCGCCAAACCTCTAAACCCTAACCCATGTAACCCCCTAAACCCTAAACCTCTAACCCCTTAACCCCTAACCCATTTAACCCTCTATACCCTTAGATCCCTAATCCATTTAACCCCCTAAACCCTAAACCTCTAAACCCTTAACCCTTAAACCCTAATTCCCAATCCCTAACCCATTTAACCCCTAAACCCCTAAAACCCTAACCCATTTAACTCCCTAAACCCTAAAACTCAAAACCCTTAAAATCCTAAACCACTAACACCTAAACCCCTAACCCCTTAACCCCTAAACCCCTAAACCGTTAACGCTTATGCCATAACCCATTAACCCTTCACCCCTAACCCTTAAAATCCTTAATTGCTAAATCACCTAACCCCTAAGCCCCTAATCCCTTAACCACTAAGTCATTATTCACCTAACCCCTAATTGTGCCTAAATCCCCTAACCCCTAAGCCCCCAATCCCTAATCCCTTAAACACTAACTCATTATTCCCCTAACCCCTAAATGCACCTAAATCCCTTAACCCCTAAGCCCCCAATCCCTAACCCCTTAACCACTAACTCATTATTCCCCTAACCCCTAAACCTTAAACCTCTAACTCCTAAGCCCCTAACCCTTAATCCCTTAACCACTAACTCATTATTCCCCTAACCCTTATAACAATCCTTAAAACCCGTTGGGATTAGCCATTCCAAACGAGAGCAGGTCTAGTTGGGACCTACAATCGGGTTAATTTCCCTTGCTAGCAAGGTGGAATCCCATGAGCAAAACCATGGGTTGCAAAAACCTCTCCTAAATTTACTATTTGATCTCAATTTGATTTAATAATTAATTAATTAATTTCTTTAAAAACTCTTCTATATAAATCACATAAATCTTTTAAGATCAACACCTTTTGAACCACTCATTGTGTGGTTCATTATCAATGTTTTTAATAAATTTATTAAAATGAAATTATATTGATTTTTGAAGCTTTCTTTTAAAGAATTGTTGACATTACAAAGAATTACAAAAAAATCAAGGAGTGTGCTCAACATCTATCAAAACAAAAATCGGTATGATATTAAAAATGATATTTGAAAAGCATAATATTAAAAATGATATTTTGGAAAAATAGAGGGAGAGAGTATTCATTTTTAGTTTAAATTTTAGATCTCAAGTTAAAATAACATTTCTCCCGCCCAGTGTGGAGCTGGAGCATGGAAGAAGCCGTCGGCAAGGAGTTTTGACTGTTTGCAGGTGCGGGCAATAGAAAACTATGGAGAAAATGCGCACAGGAGGATGGGGGCGCTGGCAACCGGGAGGAAGGTGAATGGAGTAGCAGACGGATCAGGAAAGCACATGATGAGGGAGAGGGACATAGGCAAGTTTTGCAGGTCGAAAAAGAAAGGGATATCTTCCATTGCATAGATCGGCCTCAACATTATAAGTGTATGTTCTTCCCATTCCTTAGTAAAATTTCTGAAGTAATCATAAGCAATTGTACTGCAGCCATTCACATTACTGATTTCCATAAAAATGTTATTACAGCCCCACGAGAGCAACCGAATGGTTATCTTGTTGTGAATGCTAATGGTGGATTGAATCAGATGCGTACAGGAGTAAGTACGCAGAGTTCAACAGACAATACTTTTTTTGGTTCCTTTTTGAAAGTTATGTAGATGTTCAATCTTGTATATTTATACACTGTTTTTTAACATGTAGATCTGTGATATGGTTGCCGTTGCAAGGATTATGAATGCTGTGCTTGTCATACCAACCTTAGATCACAGTTATTTCTGGGATGATCCAAGGTATTTATATATTTCTTTGATTTGTCATGACTTCACATGCAGAAAAATACACTGTCGTTACTTTCTGCTTTGGAACTCCGAAAATCTTGGTTGATATTGAAATGCTTAAATGCTGCTGTGAGTTTAAAGATATATTTGATGTTCACCACTTTGTTGACACATTGAAGGAAGATGTGCACATTATTGATTCCTTACCAGCATCCTTAAAAAATGTTGAGTCTTTAAAGAAGGCTCCTGTTTCGTGGTCAAAGGTGAAATAATCTTCTGCTCTTTTTAAGACTTTGCTTGGATATAATCTTCTTGTTGATTTTGAGGTGATCGTTTTCATACATTACCCTAAATCCATTCTAGGATTGCAGCTAACAATTTTGTAAGCTGTCCAATCTACAGGAGTCCTTCTACACCGTAAAATTGGATTAACAACTATAAATACCCACTAATTTACTAAATCAAAATCCCAAGGACAGTTTGTTTTCTCTAATTCATTATGCATTCCTAAAGCTGAGATTCTTCCAATACGTGTGATTCTAAAAACGGTTATCTGAAATTTATCTGGAGAGAATACTCGTTTTGCTTTTGGGTCACAGTTCTCTATTTTTCTGGATTGCAATTTTGGGCTGCATTTTGGCAATCTATGTTGAGTCTTTGGCTTTGTTTCCCGGGTGCATTTCTGGGCGGTGATCCCAAACCTAGGCGGAGTATAAATACCCACTAATTTACTAAATCAAAATCCCAAGGACAGTTTGTTTTCTCTAATTCATTATGCATTCCTAAAGCTGAGATTCATCCAATACCTGTGATTCTAAAAACGGTTATCTGAAATTTATCTGGACAGAATACTCGTTTTGCTTTTGGGCCACAGTTCTCTATTTTTCTGGATTGCAATTTTGGGCTGCATTTTGGCAATCTACGTTGAGTCTTTGGCTTTGTTTCCCGGGTGCGTTTCTGGGCCGTGATCCCAAACCCAGGCGGAGTATAAATACCCACTAATTTACTAAATCAAAATCCCAAGGACAGTTTGTTTTCTCCAATTCATTATGCATTCCTAAAGCTGACATTCACCGGGCAGAGTGACTCCATTGGTGGTAAAGTAACCAATGATGGGAGGTCATCTTTTCTTAGAAGATCACCAAGCAATGGAAACTCTGCTCCATTACCTGTTTTTGATGATTTTTTTACAACACGTTTAACTGGATCACAAATGCCTGATAAATTTATTGGCTTGGATGCTCCAAGATCAATGCCAGAAACTGCTCAGAAACCTATGGCTTTCAAAGATGAAAAGAGTAGATATGAAGATCATAACACAAACATGCTTGATGCAGCCATTCAGCACTATCGAGCTGTTGATGCACGTCCTTCAGAATCTAGAACCTCTATTAATGGAATGGTTGGAACTTCATATCCTCCATTTGCCAATACGACATATCAGTCAGGTGGTGTTGAGCCAAAAAACTTGCCTAACAGCAGTGGAATCCAGCAGTTGGCTTTCTGCCTCAGAAAACATCTCATTCATCACAACAGCAGTTAATGGGGCCAACAGATCTTCCTTTCAACTCACATTCTCTTGCTGGGCCACAGGGTCGGCCTCCTCCTCCATTCTTCTCGTATCCCCATGGGCATGGACCTTATGACTTAAATTTGAGAGGTATCAGTGCCCATACCCAATCAACAGATGAATCATCAACAAACCCCATAAAACCGACAATTGAAGTTGTTTGATCATGGCAACTCCCTGGATCCACAGCATCCTGGATCTGACATCTGGTCAGATCATTTGCATGGAAGACCCTTCCCTCAGGAACCATCTGGGCAAATGTCATACCCACTCCATGGTGGGCCTCCCATGAACCAGTCTGTTTATCACTCACTGAGGCCTCATGGTTTTCCACCAAATCACTTAATTCAGCCCGTTCCAGTACCACAGAGAGGGCTTCCTTCAATGAACAACTTTCCTTTTATTCCTGAACAACTGCCACATGGTCCTCGTGGCCTCCCTTCCAATTATCCACATGTTCCTGGTCCTTTTATGCCCGAAATTTCTATGCATTCCATGCAGAGTCCACCATTTCATCTTCAGCCCAGCCATAC
The DNA here is from genome assembly GCA_034641835.2 of Pinus albicaulis. Classification (NCBI taxonomy): domain Eukaryota; kingdom Viridiplantae; phylum Streptophyta; class Pinopsida; order Pinales; family Pinaceae; genus Pinus; species Pinus albicaulis. The sequence goes on from CM076582.1 coordinate 143,633,459, forward strand.
TTCTGTGGGAACTCCCCATAATCAATTGCGACCAATATTTGTTGCTTCTCCAGATGTTAATGTTCCAGTAGAGGGACGCCGGCATATAGGTGCAATGGGAAATGAAGGAGCAGTACTGGACATGTTTGCAAAAGAATTGAAGAGACAGCCATCTGGATCGGTCCCTGCAAATCAATATCCAGGCCGAAACATGGGATATGGGTAAATTGTTTTCTGTACACGAGTAATCACGAAGTGAGGTTGGTGGGAAGGCGGCAGACATCTTTTAAGGAAAATATCATTTCATGATTTACAACGAGACAGAAATATATGCTACTAAGTAGGGTTTTAGTAAGTTGTTTAATGTGAGAGTGAGAAGGCTGTCATTATTTGCTGAGAAGCCTCTTGTATATTAATGTCTTGGTTTGTAGATATTGAATTTCTGAAGCCTGTATTGGGGGTGGATTTTGCAATTTATTTGCCGAGTAAATTGTTTTTTTTTACATTATCTTAAAAAATATGTAGAAATTGTTTGCAGGGCAGCTTGAATACACATTACTCTGAAAAAAAAGCTGAGATTCATCCAATACGTGTGATTCTAAAAACGGTTATCTGAAATTTTTCTAGAGAGAATACTCGTTTTGCTTTTGGGCCACAGTTCTCTATTTTTCTGGATTGCAATTTTGGGCTGCATTTTGACAATCTACGTTGAGTCTTTGGCTTTGTTTCCCGGGTGCATTTATGGGCCGTGATCCCAAACCTAGGCGGAGTATTTGGGCACTCGGGTGTCCTTTTGGGCCGTGTTTCATCCTTCAAGGTCAAAGTTTCAAATCCCATCACTAGGTAGTCTTGATTCTTATCTATTATAGCTACCAGTGGTTATTGTTGTAGGAAGAAGGTTGTTGAAGTATACATCACAGCTTCACAAATGACCTTCCACAATGCACTAAAGTGAGAAAGCTAACTGTGTGGAGTCATGGGTCGAAGGTTCAAAGTTTGTATAGAGCCACTGCACTATACAAATGACTACTCACTAGATTAGCTTAAGCAACCAGAGTTCACAAACAAGCCCCTAGAGCTTGCCTAAGATTGTACAAACAAGCCCCTTCCACTCTGGGTACTCTCCACAGGACATCATCAAGTTCGACATGCCTTCATATTGATTGATGCATGAAGAGGTTATTCCCCTTAGCCTTATATATTAGGAGAGAATTCATTTCACTTTAGAGTTCACCTAGGATTGTACAGACAGGCCCCTTATGCTCTAGGTACTCTCTAGAAGGCATCATCAAGTTCTACATCAGCATCTTAACAATAATAGACAAAGTCTATGATACTTCCTCCTCTTCCTCTACTATTATCTCCAACAATGATGTTAATGTTGCCACTGTTTTAGCATTTAGGAGTGCCCTTATCACTTTATCATTTAGCGTTTAGGAAATGCTCCCATAGTCAACTTATGACTTCTTGCACTCTCTAATCTTATTGATTTTTTCTTAATCATAATATTATCTTGTCATTCATTTCCAGCTTTTCCAAAAAATATTAGTGTTTCTCAGTTTTCTTACAATTAATGTGAGTTTGTTCAGAAGTATAGTACAAAGTTCTGTAAAATTTTGGAGATTACTAGAAATTACCACATTCAATCATGCCCTGCTATGTTTAAATTCTCACTTGGTTAACACCAATATCTCAGAAAAACCATCAAACAATTAGTTCTTGGAATGGAGACAAAATCCACTCGCACTAAAATACTTGCAGTACTATCAGTGATAAAGGGTTGTACCATGACCAGTAAATTGTAATAACAATTTTGTGAACAATCAAGCTTCTAGTAATTATATTGTTCACGCAATTCAAATGAATAAGTCTCAAAATTATCAGCATGCGCAAATTGTAATAATAGTTTTGTGAACAATCCAGCTTCTAGTAATTATATTGTTCACGCAATTCAAAAGAATACGTCTCAAAATTATTAGCATGTGCATAGAGACAAAGTTGATGTTTGCATATTTGAAAACAACCGACACAATGTGGCATCATCTCAAAACAAATGATATTAATCGGACCACAACATTACATGTCACTAATAAAAAAAAGAAGCCTAATACCACTTAATAGTACAGTTTGAAAGAACGACCTGTAGTTCCTCCTTGGCTGCAGATACCAGGAGGAACTAGTATTCACAAAGATACAAGCACTTTCTCTCTCATATAGCAGTTGTAGTCACATGAGAAGAAACTTGCAGTATATACTATACATCCAAGATAAACCTGAACAAACAAACTAAGAAATCGATTCAACGCGATTGGATAAAAAATACTCAAATGGTGGTAGCATACAATAACTACAGCTTTTAAATTGATTTTCAGATTTTTAGTGTACTTCAGTGTACCATGAAATTACAGTATTGTAATAGTACATGAATGGAAACAACTTACTTATTTAACGAGAGCCACAGCAAAATCAGAGACCCACAAACAGTTTTTTCCACTCGCTTCTAGTTATGCTCATAGAAGAGTGTAGCAGCAGTAGCAGACTTTAGGCCGGAAATAATCACAAAAAACAAACAACACAAAGGGCTCACTTCCTCTTGAACATCTTAAAAGTATCCCTCAATGGGTTCTGATATTTCGATAATGAACATCAAAATTCATGTTATTGAGCTTCAGGCACTTCAGTTCTTCAGTTACCAATCCAAAAGTATATTATGACATCATCTCCGTTATTTTTTACATTTGAACCCAAAAAAAATCTCTATCACTTTTCGGATAATATCATTGGATTGTTTACATATATAATCACAAAATATAGCAATAAGTGAGACAAAAAAACAAGATATGGAAGGCAACAACCCCCACAAAATTATTATTAGTATACTCTTGGTATTCTAGCACTTGTGGAATAAGTTGGAGAGATTCTTTGCTAGGGTATTGAGTTCATGGTATATATGGCCACAAGAGAACCAATCCAACTTGTTGTAGACTTGTTTGATACCTTGCAAAATGTGAGCCAAATGAGGGGCCACTATGTTGACTTTGTCGCATACTCAATCCAAAACAAGTTTTGAATCCCCAAAAATATTTATTTTTTTGACATCTTTTTGGTTGACCACATTGACAAGATCCTAGAGAGTTGAAAATTCAACTCTCATGTTTGTGCCCATACTTGGAGCATATTTGATATGCAAAAAATGAGCAAGTTTTGCATATTTCTTTCCACAATGATTTTATTTCATTGCTTTGATCTTTGATGTTGTGTCATCAATTAAATATTCCATTCCTCCATTAGCAGGACTACCTACATACAAACCTCCACTTTCAGGTTCTGTTTCTTTAAGTGGTTCACGCCTAATGAATATCCACTCATCGATGCTAGCTGGGTCCTATGGTAACATTTCATCTACTTTTCATCAACCTTTAAAGACACAAATTGACATATCAAATGATTCATGCCCATTAACAAGACAAAATAAACTGGCTATAATCCATTCTGGTGAGATGCTGGATATATTGAAACCATTCCCACAGGCTTCAGAAACCACTCTGGCTCCAGTTCAAGTTCTGGATGGAAAGACAAACTCCTTGCCAACATCTCTTGGCAATTAATCAAGTTCTCTTGCAGTTGCATTTTTCAACAACAAAGATAATTGTAGTTTACAATTTTCCGTTAGTTCTCCATCTGAAGTATTGACTATAGATAAAGCAGATGGAGTTAAATTGTCACTAGTGAACATGCCTAGTGTGACAACATGTGATCTCTCTGATGGTACGGTTTCAAATTGTTTTGTAGTTTCTGCATTTGAGTCTGGATTCTCATCATACTAGTGAAAAGCATAAAAACATAACTAAAAAACAAGCAGGTCTTTCAACAAATTAATTTTCAAATAAGATGACAAAATCTGAGCACAAGCCTAAAAAGCAGCAAATGCAACAACACGTGGCATTGGTAGGAAGCTCTTCAAATATGGAAAGGGAGTCAAAAGGAGAGGTGGTTGCAAAGGAGTCTAAACTTAGCAATTCTCACAGGCCGGTGGAGGAGTTAATTTTGAGTCAGACTTCATCATCTACCTCAACAACTCCTTTAATGGCAACCCTACAGAAGTCTGTTAAAGTTGTTGATGGAGGGGCTAGTTCTGACCTAGCTATAGAAACAATTTTTCATTTTTCACTGCCAAAGCTTGATTCTGCAGCCCATCCTTCTGGGTCATTTAACAATCCCACAAAATGTGAAAAGATATTGTTGCCAAAGAAGTCATCATGAAACATGGTTAATGTTGTGGACACTCGCTTGTTAAGGATATCAGGGGTTTCATCATTTGTAGATGAGATCATCGAAAGGGATATTTCTAGGGGAACCTTGGAACCTTTACAAGATTCAAAATATGTAAGTGAATTGATCATTGTTGATATGTCTTCATCTTTGAGAAGCTTTGGCGAGGGATATGAAGGAAAGACAGAAACTTCTGGGCTAGTTATAGAGTTTTCTACAAAGGATGCTGGAGTAGTAAAGAAAACAATAGAAGATATGAAGTTTGATAACAATAATGTTCTTGTAGGAACATTTAAAAGCTCACCATGCAGTGAGGATGGCATTAAATCAGGTTCAAAACTTAGAAATGTGAAGGATAAAAAATCTGAATCAACAAGCGATAATGCTAGACAAAGCTGCAACAATAATTTTGTTAATTCTGTAATTGGAGAGAAGCAAGATCTTGGAAATGTTCTCCATCCTAAGCATGGGACTGTTGTGGTTTTTGATTCCCCATCTGAGTTGTCAAGTTCACCTGATGTTGACATAAACAAAGAGCTGGCTTATTTTTCCAATTCTGTCATTGGAAAAGAAAAATCTAGTTTGCATGCCGGGGAGAGAAAAATCAATGGAATGCATGAGAGTAGGTTGGCATCTCAACTGGCTATACATGACAATGGCACAGTGGCTGTTGATCAAAATCTTCTTAAAGAGAAAAAGGGTGAAGTGTTAGTTGTATCTGAGCAGTCAACAACAAATACAGGCAAGGTGTCTGAATGGGAATTACAATAAGAAGCTACAACAGTCCTCCCTAAAGTTGATATGGCTATTTTAGAGGAAAAACTAGGTTTTCTGTCTAGTAACAAAGTTGTTGACTGGAAACAATATTCTAGATATAGAAATAAAGATAGGGTTAACCATGATAGTGCTAAAGTACTTGGGGAAGGTTCAACTGACAATGTGAAGGCTATTGCCACACAAGATAAGGGTCAAGTATCCACCACTAATAGTGATATTTGTGAAATGTCTGCTCAACTTCAGGTGTCATATTTGCCTTCTAAAAGTGAAGGCAAGTAGGATTTAGTAGCTAGATTGATAGGAAAGGAGAATAAAATTTCTTCCAATGTTTTTGCAAAGAATAATGTTGCAAATATTGGTGATGCAGCCAAGGTAGTAGTTGTCAACAAGAAGAAGAAAAATAGGGATTTTTCCAGTAAGGCAAATGTTGCAGTTCCCATTGGGATTTATATAATGCTTATAAGGTTCAAGAGGAGAAGCAGGAAGATGTGATCCTTCCAGAACCATCCAAAATAGTAACCGATGACGTCAAGAGTTATACTTCTTCAAAGGAGCCTGAGAAGCAAGTCTTGGAAGAAGTGGATGACTGGGAAGATGTAGCCGAGCTTTCAACTCTTATGAATCAAGTAGCTATTTTAGTTACTGAATGTTCAGTAGACAGAAAGTACTATGGAGATTTTTTGTTGACAATCAATGATTAGTGAAAAGATCTACCAAATCATTTTGAAATTTTTCTAGACATTATTGAATTACTTGGAAATTCCCAAGCACTTGCAAGTCATGTAGGAGAGGCTGATGCATTAGCAAGCACTGCAAGAGGACTTGACAAGCAACTGAGTGGGAATTATCTACTTGAACGTCGTGGGAGAAATATGGCCCGTTTGGATGATGATAGATGGGCCAAGCCGGTGGATGTTTTTGCTTATGGTTGTGATATGCGGATGGATGTGGATATTAGTGGTTCCTCTGATGTGTTTCGACCTGGCCAAGGTTATAATACTGGCTTTGCAAGAAAGTATGAATGTCATCCTTTCTGGAGGGCCTTATGTGAAAGAACCACTTCCACAAGTTGGACTAGTGAGAAATAATTCAAATGCTGATATGTGGCAACGTGTTTCTGGTTTGTAGAAGGGTTTGATTCCTCCTCCACAGCCTTCTCTGCCCATAGTTCATATATCAGAGAACCGATATGAAGTGGGCAAGGTTTCTGATGAGGATTGGTTGAAACAAAGACAAATTAAATCCATCCTTAATAAATTAACGCCCCAAAACTTTGAGAAATTTTTTGAACATGTCAAAGAAGTTAACATTGAATCTGCATCATGCCTTCATGGTATAATATTCAAATATTTGACAAAGCCTTGATGGAGCTGGATTTTTGTGAAATGTATGCAAAATTCAGTTTTTAGCTTGTTGCAGGAATACCTAAATTTTATGAAGATAATGAGAAGGTTGTTTTCAAGTGAGTTCTTTTGAACAAATGCCAGGAAGAATTTGAAAAAGATGAAAGAGAAGAGGCTGAGGCTGAGAAAGCGGAAGAGCATGGTTAAAAAATCCTTTTAGCAGAAGAAAGACAGGAGAAGAAGGCTGCAGCATGACGACAAATGCTAGGAAATATAAGGTTTATTGGCGAGCTTTATAAAGAAAGTATGTTGACTGAAAGAATTATGCAAGCACACAACAAGAAATTAATTGGTGAATTTCAGCATCCAGAGGAGGAAAATGTTGAAGCTTTGTGCAAAATGATGAGCACTATTGGTCATGTGATTGACCATTCAAAGGCCAAGGAACATATTGATGCTTACTTCGATAGGATGACAAAAATGTCAAATAACCAAGGGCTTCCCTCTAGGCTGAGGTTCATGTTGAAGGATCTGATTTATCTGAGGAGGAATGGATGGAAACAAAGGAAGGAAGTTGAGGGCCCCAAGAAAATAGAGGAAGTGCATCAGGATGCTGTGCAAGAACTACATGGACAGGGAGGCCGCTCTCAAGGTACTAATATGGGACATTCAGGTCGGAGACTTGTGACACCACTTGATCATGGTGGGAGAGGACCTGCGATGCCACTTTACATGGCAGGTGCACATACGGGTTCACTTCCACATATGGGTGGGATTAAAGGGCCACAACCCCATATGGGACCACGTGACCATAGATTCACCAGTCAAGATGCTCGGATTGTGGATAGGGTTCAATTTGAAAATCAGTCAATGCCAAGCCCTTCAACACACAGGGCTTCTGATGATGGCCACCTGACTCTTGGTCCTAAGGGAGGTCTTGGCAAGGGAATAAGAGAGAGGGTTCAACCTCTGCCATATGCTAAGAGTGCTCTAATAGGTATTCCACCGTTCACATCCTGAGTAATAGAAGAACAGGTGCAGGTTCGATTTCAAGTTGTAGTTTTGACCGGATGCCAGTTGGTATGAGAGATGAAATTTTGACAAGGACTTATGCTGCATAAAAGCCTTTATTTGCAAAATCATGTGTCTAGGAACGAAATTTTTTGGGTAATGACATAAGAGAGTTTAATAATTTATACTCATCATGTGACAGAGGTGGGAGGACTGCAAATGCTGAATTTCAACTATAAGAACATTCTTCTCAAAGAAATTTGAGTTCACAACTCATTGAGGTTCAACTTAGGAAAAAGGTTGAAATGGAAATCAAAGAATATTACAGGTGCCTTCCTTTACAAAGCTTCCTTGCATTTTCATTATGTCTTTTAGAGAAGTCAACAAGTTTCCCTGAATTTTTCTTAATTTTGTATGACATACCATCCAATGTGAGAGATTTGAAGGAGGCAACTTTTTGTGTAGATGACCTTAAAGCACCATTGTTCCATTCAACTATGGTTTCGCTTTGGACATTTGATTCTTTTTTCAGGAAATATGTTGAAATTGATCTTATGGGGAATCTACTTACACATCTATGTAAGTTCGAGCCTTTCTTGCTAAAACAAGGACAACTTACTGAAGGGTAATGTCAAATTTTGTGTTTTTTCTTATTCAAGTTTGAATTTATTTAAGGACTGCTACAATCTATGGTCATTTGCGATTATGAATTATAACTATATATAATTTTGATGTTTCTAGGTTGGAGACCGTACTATTTTCATTGGAGGATGCTACTGTTGATGTGCCCAAGGCTCCTGAGTTCCTTGGTCATGTAGGGTCAAAATCCACTAAGATGATTCGATGTCATTAGAACAATTTTGCATCCTTCCTCGGAAACAAATCCATTACAGAATAGGAGTTGCCCAAGAATGAATTTATAACATGAAACCAAAAAAATTACAAGCGATGTTAGTTTGTATTTCCAAGGCATATGATAGAGAAAACTAACTTTATTTATGGCTACTCATCCATATAGGGTTCAATGTGCAATTGGTTAACTAGATAATGAATTGTCTGTCCTCAAAATATGTGCAATTCTAATTAATGGCTCAACCTATTCTTCTATCATGCCTATAAAAGACCATGGGTAGCTATGACTAATGGCTCCTCTACCATGTTTTACTATAGAGTAGGTGGTCTCAACAGAGTTATAACACAGTAAAAAAGAACTATAAGCTTGACAACTATACAAATAAGATTTGCCCTAAAATTGACATATTTACTCTTTGTTGATTATGTTTTGCTTCTGGGTGATATGACCAAGGTAGATGAAATTATGTTGAAGGACCCCACCCTTGAAGTACTGAAATTCCTACCTTAAAAATTACCAACAATTGAGGAGCTAAAATAATGAACACCATCTTTGATTTGAGCCTAAATAGTCTTATTATCTCTGAGTATTTCCCTAATCACAATGACCAGTAGATTCTCCTCATGGATTATTTCTCTCATTCTATTTATTAGTAAAATCCACAAAATGTATCCCTACATTTGAATCTTGGGAAAAAAACATATAATTGTTATCATTTAAATTATCCATATCTCTTGGAGCTCAAAAATCCATTTGATTTGGATAAGCTTTATTTATAACCTCGAAAGAAACTCTATTATAAGATGAAGGACCATTATGTCCTCTTGAGTCTTGACAAAGTATGATGGAATGAAATTGGGTGAAGACCAGATCCAGGTTTACCATGTCAAAACCTAGGTTCATTGAGATGACGGCCTTTGTTTGAAGATATCCACCATACAAACTAGGACCACCCATTCTTATCGTTGCTATCTCTCTTTCATCATCAAGATTAACATACTGAGGACTTATAACCCGTGGAGGCCCATGGTAGTCATTGCAATGTAATTTATTAGAAGACATGCCATTTCTTATTATGAGATTTACCACATCCGAAAATGGCATCATTCACATAATTTTGAAGAAGTCTATAAATTAGGTCAACACACTTTTTTTCACATTTATGACTTCCCTCACATTTGTTGGTTCTTGAAGCTCGAGCACTTTCATAACAAAAATAGGCAAAGTCAAACAACAAAAATGTTCTACTCTCTTTTCATTTTCTAATATTATAATGAAGTTTTATTAGAGACATTGTTTGTTTGTTTGTTTTGGTTAGAAAAGGGTTTGTTCTTGGTTTTATGCGACTTTCAATTTATCATATGTAGCATGTTGAGAAATGGGAAAGGATAATGTTTGACATTTATCTTGCAGAAATTGATGCTAAATGAAATGATACATAATTTAACCAAGCTACAATTCACTTTGGTAAAGACGGAGGAACATCTTTAAAAAATGCTTAAGAATACACCATATACAAAGTTTGACCATAAGCAGTATATGCATTTTTCTTTTGTAGATATGTTCTTTTTTCTACCCAAGATATCACAACAAGAAAAAATTGATATTGTAGAAATTATTTGAGGACGTCATTGAGGTCGATTTTTCTGATGCCCTATTTGATTGATACTTTCTCATGTCAGGAAGGCTTTAAATATAAATTAATATGTTCATGAAACAAATCAGATTCGAATTTTATAGATATAAAAGATAAAAACAAATGTCAATGTCTTTGTTTGATTGTTACTTGACTTTGCTGTGGGTAGGTTACAGGAAATGTGATTGGAAAAAGGATGGGGAGATGATGCATATCATGTCTTGGATATGGTTCATTCGTTGTTTAGAGATCACTTAGACACCTAAGTCATCGACTTTGGAAATGTTTCTAGTAGGAATTCCTATGGTTTTTAATGTTGTGATTATTTCACCTCATGGTTATTATTTTGGGCAAGAAAATGCCTTAGGAATACCAGGCACGACATCGGTAGACAGGTAGACAATTTTTTTATAATTGCAATTTCCATTCCATGATATCCTCTCTTTATTGTTTGATTGTATTTTGGACGTTTCTTTTGATTTTGTTGTCTTTTAACTATGAAATTGAAAATACTTAGTACCATGTCTATTTAAACAACAACCAAAGCTTGAAGATGAAATTAGTATTACACTGTATTGATTGGAATCATTATAGCTATTTTGTGTCAAAATATTTTCATGACTATCATAAAAAGTTACTTCATGTTGTTATTTGAGTACATGTTGTTTATATACTTGACTAAGTTCATGCATTAGAAAATGAAATGTTGTTGTGAATAAAATGACAAGGATTAAACATCACACCTCAGATTATTTGTTTTCACAAGTTATCTACAACTTGAGCTTTTTAGCATATAACTTAGTTGACATGATTGTTCCTAAGCTTTCCTTGAAAGTTGAATACTAAGTCACTAAGGTGTTCTTTTCTATATATGGTGATATTTTATTTGCTTTGTTTATACAGGTTATCTGGCCACATTATAGTGGCAATTATCGCCCCAATGAAGAAAATTTGTTCGAGTTTCTTACTTGTATGGGGAAAAATGGCTTTGAAATTGCTGATGTTAAGGTACATGTCGTATAAATTATTTATAGTCTAATTTAGTTTATATTCTAGTGTTCATTGTCTTTCATGTTTTACACTCTGCATTGTATCTTCTTTTGTTTTCAGAGAATGAACTCAGTATTGATGGTAAGAAGCATGGACTGAAAAGAGGGGAGCAATAAAATTGGAGCGACAAATGCAAAAAGAGAGAGAGGAGAACTTGTCTCGTGATACGCTTAGAGCCAATATCTCGCATAAGACACACATATAAATACTGATGGTCAAGTCTTTAGAGTTGAATTCATCTGCAATGCCTTGAAAACATAACGATAATGTTTTGAAGTGATGAAACACCATTTCATCTGTAAATTGTAATCCAACCAATATTAAGTTGGAAAATCATATTGTAATGCTTTAACATTTCATATAATATAATTTATTTGGTTGAAATTATTTATAGTTGCACTTGATATTGTTTAGTATTGTAATTAAAATATGCGAGTTTTTGTTTTCATATTAGATGAACATGCACATTGTATGACATTTTTTAAATCATACAAATTAATTTATGTTGATTAATAATGAACACAAAATCAATTTAAAACTACTAAATTAGTTTTTTATACTAATTAATGATGAACATAAATAAAATGAATATAATTTATAATGACTATTAATGAAAGTAAATGAAATGAATATAAACTACTAAATTAGTCGTTTATATAATGAATAAATGACTAATGCAAATGATAAATTTGTGACTATAAATGATGACTAAATTTTGCATATGTACGACTATTAGTAGCTAATTTACAGTATCTTATAACCCGACTAAAATTTAGTCATAGTTCTTCGGTCATTAATTGGTTTCAAACGATGACTAAAATTTGCATATATATGACTATTAGTAGCTAATTTACAGTATCTTATAACACAACCAACATTTTGGTCATATTTATTTGGTCATTAATTGGTTTTCTTGGGTGATCATATAGTAATATATTTTGTTGTATATTTAGTCATTAATTGTGACAATTAATGACCAAATAAATGATTAAATCAATGACCAAGTCAATGACCAAATTAATGATCAAATCAATGAATAAATTAATGACTAAATCAGTGACGAAATTAATGATCAAATTAATGACCAAATATACAACTAGAAAACAAAATTGAGATAACCAATTAATGACTAAGCTAAAAACGACCAAAAGTTGGTCGCGTTATAAGATACTGTAAATTAGCTACTATTGGCCACCGACTGAAAAATAGTCGTTTATATGCAAATTTTAGTCATTTTTTTAGTAACTAATTAGCCATTTTGTACTAGTGAACGGTTGTTTTGTCCGCTAAGATCGTTGCAAGATTTAGGGCCTTCTCTCCTCTCCACATTCACCACAGCTCCACAAGCAAATGAATGATTTTGGAGGGAAAATGCCTTATTAGAAGAGAAACCCCTGTTTTTCTTTCGCCCGCTGCGACCAAACTGTAGCCCTGTTTGACACACCGTCTACACCGTTGGAAAGCTCTCACCGAGCACTCAAATCAGTATCTGTTAGTTTTTCATGTTTCGACACTTCACCAGGACACATTTTTGTCCATGAAGGGTCCCTTAATCCCTCCTTCAAATAGAAATTCTTCACTTACAACGCTTGTACTTGGGGCACCATTTTACCTCTTTACTGCGCTTTGTTCGTGTAGATTTTCGTCATGAGATAACCTATTGTACTCATGTTTTTATGGTCCCCCATTGGACCTTTTCTGTGTGGCAGCACCATCATGTCGCCCTTGTTTAGAGCATCCGCATTGAGTCATCATCTGTCCTGGAATCTATCTCGAGCCCCCTTATATCCCACTATAGTCTGTCATCCTCCGTCGCTTGGTTCCCCTCTCGTGTTACACATTATGGCCTTCAGTACCATTGTTCCCTATCCCCTCTACTATTGTGTCAGTTGCTACCAAGCCGTTCATACCCCTTATGCTCTAATAAGGGAAGTTGTCCATCCTCTACTCAGTCCCCTCATTTCATTATCATCATTAGTGTCCATCTGTTCGTCACTCTACTATTTTCTGTCGTGCCTTAGTTGGGGTTCCCTTATTACCTCACCTATGGCAGACCTACTTCTGTCGACATCAGCTCATTTACTCTAGAAGCCAGGTCTAGGGGGCAGGGTACCTTGGTTCGAGCTCTTTTCAGCATAATCGTGATCTATACACTTGATGGTCCAGTGATGCAGCAGCAGCGATTGGTGATTCCCGGGTATGTGTGAGATGTCTCAACCCTCATGCGTGGGTGGCCCTGCAGGTAGCCCCCCACATACCCGGATGACTTCTTCATTTCAGCCCTTGATGCAGCTCCTCCCATTTGATGATATTGGCCTCAACTGCTTGCAGTGCCCCTTTGATTTGCATGTATCAGTCAGATTTTGCGAACCCTTCCCCATGTGTAGGGGGAATTTGGGCGTATTTGTATCTCATGTACTAAAATCTTATTGTATAAGTCCTGACGTTTATTCCAGGCATAGCATGTATGTGGGATCCATCATTCTATTTTTTTTGGCTCTTATTCACGCCAACATACTCTTCATGGTTCGATTCCTTGTTTACTGGACCTCCTATTCTTTGTACTTTGTCTCGGCGGGCATAGGTATGCCTCCCCCGCCGCCTTTAGCACAGGTACCACTTCATAAACTAGAGACGTGTTGCACCTGTAAGTCTCGTCTCCTCAGGGTCTAGTCCTTTATCACATTAGACTACCTTACATTCCTCTCTCTCACTTCCCTCTTGATATCTAGTGATTGAGTTCTTACAATGTACTTCGGTCATACGATTTGCTCCTAACACTCGTACGTTGGGGGGCAATCTGTTACACCATTTTTTTGGTCATCTAACCTATTATCATTAGATGAACCCAAGTACACCATGTAAGACCAATTTTAACCTAAGTAAAATTTCTTTCACCATGTGAAATAACATTTGCTTATATTTCTTGGTCATATTTAACCCAAAACTAGGAAATTAATTAAATAAACCATTATTTGTTTGATTATTTCCTAGGAATAAGTTATTTAGATCATTATTTAAATAATATTCCTAGTTAAATTTGACTAAATCATTATTTATTTAATTATCATTCAACCACTTCCTTAAAATAATAAATAAATCATTTATTTATTTATTATTTACAAATAAAGGGATTTGACCCAAGTCAAATTCTTTTTCCCTCCAACAAATATAATAAAATATTCCTAAAGGTGGTTCTAGAATTTGGTTAATAATATTTTATTCATGCACCAAGTTCTAGACTACCCTAATATTTTGTTATAAATAGAAGGGATTTCCCCATTCATTAGTCACCTCCATTGCATTAGATCACTCTAGATCTACTCTTGGTCACCATTTTCCATTTTTGTTTTATGAGCTCCCATTGAGTTCTAGTTTGTCTAGGTTTTCTACACCAATAAAAGAGAGGAATTTTAGATCTGAAACACTGAGGACTTTCAAGAACCCATCCCATTGAGGAGAACTGGAAAACACCTTTCTTGTTTTCCTCTCAGGTGCCCCCTTTTAATATAATACAAAAATCCTTTCAAATACATTGTTCTTGTCTTGTCTATTGGATGCATGGAGCCATATTTTACTTTATCTGCTTAATGTATTTTATGCTTATATCTGGATTTGTGCAGCATTATTTGGATCACCTAATTGCAGAATTAAAGATGTTTGGCAGCCATAATCGATGTTAGGGCTATTTGTTATGCATAGCTAAAGTGATCTTTTATGACGAAAGATTCATACTAACATGCATATATATTCTCAAGCTTGTCCTATACATTTTTGGCGGTTTTACAACCCAACACCTTATGATAAGCAGATTCAATAAGTCCACTAATAATAATATTCTTTGCTTTTGCATCATTTACCAAATTCTTATTACCTTGTTCATCTGTACTTGATGTAAATCCATTTTGAATAGTGTCCCATACTTCATAACCCTGCGCCAAGAGATAGACCTCCATTCTTCCTTTCTAGAGTGCATAAGTATTTTCATATTGAATGAGGTACACCATTCTTGGTATGCTCCATGACATCCTTCCAAATTTGCTAAACTGCTAATAGCTTTAACTAAGCTCGCTACCAATTGTTGGAAATAATGTAGGGGGGGGGGGGGGGGGGTGAATCAGTATTCCTTTCAATTAGAGCATTATTTAATCTTCAATTATTATCAGTGTTTGTACAATGATAGCAGCAAACAAGAGGAACAAAAATGCACACAGTTTTTAAGGTGGAAACCCACTACGGGACAAAAACCACCTAATGCTTTTCTAATAATTCTTTAATATTCAACTCCAATTGAAAATAAAGCTCCAATATCCTAGAATCTAGAAAAGCATTCTTCTCCAGCTCCCATTGGATGGACGCTCCAATCCCCAAGATTCTTCAATAGTCAACTGAACGGATTCCTCAACACCCAATGAGCTACAACTCACCCTAGCACCACCCTACCACCCTATAGAAGAATAAAATAAGAATGGACTTCCGTACTAGGGAAAATGGTCCACTTTAAAATGATACAGAATGATGTAGAAGAAGATATACTATACCATAACCCAAACTTTGACACAACTACCTAATGATGATCCTAGACCTCCCAACACTACCTCTTCAACTCTTGGCAGATAGATACTAGTACAATTTGTACAATAATGTATTTACAATGACTAAGTACAATGATACCTTTACAATGATTGTATGCAGTGCTGCCCACTTGAAGACTTCATATGATGAACTTATTGCTACTGCTATGTACCTTGGTTGCTGCTCTTGTCATGCTATCCTCTGCTGCACCTTACTTTGCTTTGCTGCCGTAGAAAGTCCTGTCCTTTGCAACCCTTGACAACACATGATCTAGCTTTTTCTTGCCTTCTAGGAGCTCGATATTGAATCTGGTGTATCTCTGTTATTTCAGATCCTCAATATCTAATTTTTGGTCCTATAGTAGTCCTCTGAGTCTTATTTCCAATGCCACAAGTCTGACCAAATTTGGATTCATCAAGAAAGAGTTATGCCCAATATCTCACAATGCCCTAATTATGGAATGTTTCTGTAGAGCGCACTTGTACAGCGTGCCACGTTTCATTGTTTCTTTATTTGGCTCTAAGATTGGTAGAGCACAAATTAAAGACTATGCACTATCTGCCAATTTTTATGGAATTCCAATCCGATACTCAGAGAGAGAGTTATGATTATTTTACCAAGGTCACTTCTTTGAGATGAATTTCAGGAGCCTGCAAAAACCCTAACTTCCACAGATCATATCTCCAAAAATATTGGGCACCTTGACCTAAAATTTTTACTGTAGCTTCCTCAGGATTTTGGCTTCGCCTCATAAAAATTTCAGCTTCTGAACCTTCGTAGAAAAAAGGTTAGAGTGAAAATTCCACGATGACCTGTTTCAGATGGCCGAATCCCTTGCATAAGGAGGAAATGAAGATCACAATTTATATGAATGCTTAAGTTGAGAGGGGCTTCAACAAGTGAACGTGGGAGGGATTTTAGGAGCATAAAAGTATTAATTATGACTTTTCAAAGACCCATTCCCTAACCCCATGGGGTTTTCGCCCACTAACACGGGTTACAAACTTCAAACATGAATATCTCTCAAACCGTGAAGAATTACATGGCGTGCCATATATCAATGGAAACATCTCGACAATTAGAAACCACAAAAAGCATTATTGACCCAGAATATATGAATTTGGTAGGTCAAAATTCCCATGCAATATTGGGTTAGCCCCTGGTGCTGCTTGGGTTGATATCAATGACAACCGCTGATCAGCATAGGCTTGGAAACCCCAAGGCTTGTTCATTCACCATCCTGGTATCATCCTCCCCTAAAAGGGAAAAAATCACAACTAAAAAAATGTTGTGCAACTTCAGAAAATAGGGTTGTAGATTACTTTATTAATGGTGAAGGAGTTTGATAACTTGATGGCAGAATGAGTTTGAACATGCTTTCCTTGTTTTCTTTAGAAATATTTTTGTAGGTAATAAGTAGTGAATCTATTGATAGGGAAAATTGTCTTGTCAACAGAAAAAGGAATCTCCTTGGTATAGAATACCAACTAGACTCTACACCGTTTGTGGTAGGGATACCATCTGGTATGTGGGCCCAATTGCCATTATGCTGACGAGATATTTTCCCTTTCTCGGATAGAGCGGGATTGGTAATTGTGATAATGTATGTTTGTTGGATGAGATTGAACCAATGGTTGACAGATACCCTTCAAATGAAACACCACGAATAGCAAAGCGATATTTAAATCATGCAACCCATAAGGAGTATATATATAAAAATTTCATTAGGGCCATACTCATACGGAGGACCACTTGAACATACGAGAAATAGTTCACTATGATAAAATTCCCTTCAGTTACCTAAGCATATTTCAGAATAGATTTAGGTACACATCAACAAACTATGTCGTTAATATATCCCTACATTAAACCATTACACATCATCAACATATCAAAAGAGCTCAAACATATAAATAATGTGAAATCAGAAATATGAACCAGAAAGTTACGAATAGTATCAAACATGTAAAAGAACTATATTCACGGTGTCACACAAAAGCCTCCATCAGATCCAATAATGAGATCCGAAACATTCATTTGTATTCATTCCTGGAACATACATTCAATTTGGTACAATTGTATCTCTCTCTCTCTCCTTTTGGAGACCAAAAAAGGTCCTTACATTCTCTCCAGAGGGAGTACATATATAACAAAAGTGACTTTCGGGCTACCCTGTCTCTTTGCCTCCGTGACTATTGGGATGGCCTGTGACTTGGGAGCAACTACGACCTGCGACTTGAGTGGATTCGTGACCTGCGACTTGATAGCTTCTGTGACCTCTGACTTGGATGCCTTTGCAACCTGTAAATCCAGTTACTTTCATGGGAGCAGTTTTTTGATAGAGAGGATTGGGGTTTCCACCTGCTACTGCTCCTTGAGGCAGGTTTGCCAAGCATACTATTCAGTGGCTATTGGGGTGATTTGAGGCATGTCCTCACTTAGCTTGTGCAAACATTCAAGTGCATCTGGAACTAGTGTTCACTTCTTTGTATTGATCTAATTGGACAACGAAGCTAGCTTGGTGTAGATCCTGACCGGTGCGACGACATACTGAATGATGTTCTCCTTGGTGGCTAGGAGGTCCTTTGAGCTCGCTGCCTATCTGATCGGACCTAGAAATGAATGAATATATTGCATTACTTCCTCTCATTCCCTCTGTTTGGTCAAGGTACCCATGGAAGGTATGTGATGCACTTCCACCATTAAGTCGATCCCGCTGATGAGATGCTTGTATGCGGTCATTACCTTACCCACATCCTTCACGAGTTTATCTCTGGATTGAATTTTCATCCACATCTGTACTTTCTCATTCTGAGTGTGGATCCAATCCTTCATTTTCAGAGTGGCAAGGGCTTATGGGTATTTTTCAAACCACTCTAGGATGATGTCAAGTTTTGTAAAGGCCTCTTTTAACTAGGCATACTTTTTCCTCATTTCTACTTGGACTCTTGCCAAGGGAGTGATTGTTTGCCTCAGCCTCATCATTTCTTTGTAGAATTGTATCATGGTATTACCCAAGATGTCCAAATCTCCTTGGTTATAGGCTTGTAGTCCGTTGGCTTGAGTGAGTGCAAGCTGGAGCATTTCGTTTTCATTTTCCAGGGCCTTCTTATCCTCCTCTACCTGAGTGGCCCTTTGCTCAGATATACAGAGCCTGTTTTATAGTAATAAGATTTTTCTACTCATTATGTTGATGCTTTCTTCTATGGTAGTTGCAAAAGAGGTTCCAGTAGATGTTATCATTATGGGATTTGTCCTGGTGTCAATGACTATTTCCTTTTCCGTGGTTACTACCAGAGGCTCGGCTGGATTCTGGGAAAGATATTTTCTTCTCTCCTGCCCAATATTGTGAGTGTACTGATCATAAGATAGTCTTGTTAGATCCAATACATCATCTTCTTATTCCTCTGAGATACTGAGTTCTGAAAATGGGAGGTGCCCTCCTGTCATGGGAGTTTTTGGGGGTATGTCGTAGGTCTGCCTGCTTCCCTATTTGCAAGGGTTGTGACCCACTCCCCTCTGCCTCCTTATATGTCCCTTCCCGTTTTTTTTGAGCTTCCTCTTCCTCCCTCATTTTTTCTGCTTCTTCTCTGTCATGTTGCCGCTTCAGCCTGTTTTCCACTTCCCTTCTCTATTGGTGTTCTTATTCTTTCTTTCTATGAGCCTCCTCTGCTTGCTTATTTCTTTGTTCATCCCCTGATCATTTTTCTAATGTTCTTCTACTTGTCACTTCTTTTGTTTCTCTTCTACTTGTTGCCTTTGCCTCTCTTCTTCTTGTTGTTGCACCAGAGCATCTTGGGTTTTCTTAAGTTCTTCTTCTCTTTGATTTTTCTCGAAATTTCATTGTGCCTCGACCTCTTTGTCTCCTCCTCCTTCTGGATCCTCAGGAGTTTCATTTCTTGTGGTGTTTTTGGGATTTTTGGGTTGAGATGTCGATGCTCCTCCCATTGGTGTTTTCTATTCAATGGCATACAGTCTCTCCTGTAGGGTCTGGTCATCCTAAGACTGGCCTCATTGGTTTCCATCCAAGTCAACTTCCTCTCCAGGGGCTGCCTTCCTGAGTGCATTATACCAATTCTTGACTTCATCCTCTACGGCTCACTCCATGTGCTGATAATTCTAGTTAAACTTGGCTCGCTTGCAGTCTGCAGGGATGATCCTTTCGAGGTCATACGACCAAAAATCTAATTTCATGAAATGGAATCCATTTAGGTGTTCAAATTTTTCTTCCACTTCCTTAAAGTCTTTGACTTTCTAGGCACCAATGGTGAGTGAGAGGGTAGGCCATGGTTTATTCTTGCCTTTAATTAGTGTCTTGGAGAAACCTCCCGTCATTTGGTAGCATACTTCTTGTAGTAGCAGATTATCAGTAACGAAATTGGGCAATGCATGGGGTGCCTTGAACGATCCAAAAACTCCGATGAAGGTGCCTTCTTGGCTGGGGAACCAGTGTAAGACCTTAATGACCGTCTCCATGGCTCTTCTAAACATGCAGGGTGGCTCTTCATGAAAGATATGACGGTATTGTGTAGTGATAAACCTATATAAGATCACATCAATGTATTGCTTATATTTAGTATCCCAGAAAACATTTATCTCCTTATGGATCAGTCCGACGATCACTGCATTCAAGTTATGCACCCAATCATCAAAGTTACATCATGAGCATACTACATCTGACAGTAGGAAGCCATATAGAACTCTGATGCTAATCCTTCCTTCGACACCTGTGTGCTGTTGATATATTAACCCTTAGAGATAAAATTAATATATGTGCCCAATTAAAGCGATTGTCGTGGGTGTTGACCGAGTACATGAGGGGAACCCATGCCCCACTGAAGGTAATGGCATCCATCCTACCATACATCTAGCACATTGTGGCTGTGATGAGCCTGTACACCTTCTTCAGACCCTCAGTCTTGTATTCCTGATATTTATTTCCTTGGAAATTTTCAGAGTCTTCCCACCAGTCCCTGAAGGTGTCTTATACCGACACATCATGTGTTGCGATCCACCAGCCATTGAAGGATTCTTCTTTACTCGGGAGTGAATAATATACTTCTGCATCCCCCCCCCCTCCCCGATCAGGTTGGCGAAGTCATTCCCTACTTGGTCTCGGATTACCAAGTACTTTGAATCCACCTTTTGGAGGATCCATTCAATCATTTCTGTGCACAGGAAAATTGGCGGGTGGGTAGCCACATAATGCAGTTTGGACCTCTTCACCTGTATGTATACATGTTGTTCCACGAGTTCTTCTGGGAATTACTCCTTCGTGAACTCTTTTTAAAGTTCATACCAGGACATATTTTCACCTTTTCCAAAAACATAGGCAGTGTCCACGTAGATGAGATTCAGTGGTGGAGGCATGTCACCCTCTAATGGATCTATTTCTGGGTTCTTATGCCTTTTGTGAACTATCGGGGGCCCTGTTATCACAAAATTGTACTTGATTTGTTGTTGATCAGACAAATTTATGTAACTATTTCAAACCATGTTTTGACTGAAGCTTAGCATCTTCAGTCTGAGAGAGCTCTCTCAAGGGGGTTTATGATATTTGATAATGATAATACTAGATGGAAAACTCTATTTAAAAAGTAACTTGTTTTTTATGTATGTAGGTTGAAAATAATGTAGGCTTTCTACTGTTGGGCTTATGGAGTCAACAATCAGTAGTTTCAATGGCAAGGTTTCTTGACATGGAAGCTGAGGCAGATAGGGGTCTTTAAAAAAGTCAATTCACCCATAAAACATAGGAAAGCACAACGATTTCATTCCTAAAGGAATTCAGAGCATAGAGTTATGAATTCTGAGTAATAGAAATGAAAGCTACTACAAGTGGTAAAACATAATATGTAGATCAATAAGACATTAAAAACCCCATGAGAATCTCAGATCTGTCAAGAAGAAAGTCACTATGTATTACTGATATAAGTCAAAATACATAAAGCAGCGGTTTGGTGCAAAAAATCTCTAACCCCTCACTACTTCGATGCTTTGTATTTAAATAGACATTCTTACAATAAGGATGATCTTCCTGGTGGCTATATTCATCAACTTATCCTATGAAATATCATATAACTGAAAAACATGACTTCTAACAAGAAACTGACAGCTATACCTTAAAGAAGACATCTCCTAATAGAAGTCTAACTCCTATTTATTACATATTCTACCTTATCTTTTTGAAATAGTTACATGTCAGTTACAAATAATAATCACATGCTCGAAGGATAGATGATAGGTTCATTACCACCTTTACATATTAAAAACCCTCCTAGACATGTGGAACAAAACCCTATTTTCCAGGAATGCATAATCCTTATCTTCAACGAGAGCTTTAGCTGATGACCTGTCACCACAACACTTCCTTTGAGTCATAAATGTTTGATTTTAAGGTCCCTTGACATGTTAAAGGAGTCCAGTTGTCCAAAAATTCCATTAAGATGCTCCAAAACCTTAAAAAGTAGCTCGCTACGAAAACAGGATAGTTTCGTAGCGATATTTGGTAGCATTGAAAAAGAAGCTTCCGCACCCAAAAACTCTATTCTTTTGTTGTTCCCTCATGTCAACCTAGTCATGACACATCACCACCATCATTCTCCCTCCTTGAAAACTGAAAAATGTGAATTTAGAGGCAAAAATGCTCCTACAGGGTTTTTTGTAGCATTTTCCTAGCTTTAAGCCTAGAAAACGCCACAAAACTGTGTAAAAGTGCAGAATTTCCAGATTTCAAAACTGTCTCCAAAAAGTGACCTCCAGCTATAAAAACTTTATCTTCAGCATGCCATGAACCTTCTAAAACATATTCAATCTCAACTTAATACACTTGTGGTGTTTCCTCTTCATTAATGATCAGTTGAGCTATGAGCTCCTCAACCACATTCATCT
The DNA here is from genome assembly GCA_034641835.2 of Pinus albicaulis. Lineage (NCBI taxonomy): Eukaryota > Viridiplantae > Streptophyta > Pinopsida > Pinales > Pinaceae > Pinus > Pinus albicaulis. Next base: position 143,655,846 of record CM076582.1, read on the forward strand.
TTAAGCCTTTCTTTTCTAGCTCTTCATGAATTAGTTCCAATTGTTCTTAAAGGTCTTTGGCTTGGTCCTTTAGTGTCCTGTTCTTAGATTGCAAATTCAGGTTCATTTTTCTGATGTTTTTGACCTCTCCTCTCAATGGCTGAGTCCATTTGATCAATTTCTCTGTATTGTCCAAGGTATTTGTCACGCTTATGACCTGTTCTTCTCAATTTCTTTCATTTTTTCAAATTGTACCTTCTGAACCTTGTGCTTCCTTGCCTTTTTCTTCAAGATTGATATTTCATCATTTTCCAGCTTCAACTTCTCCTTAAGGATTTCAATCTCTCTTTTTTCAGTGATTTTCTCTTTACCCTTCCTTTGTTTGATGACCAATTCTTCTTTTGCAGGTGAGGAGAGGTCTATTATGCTTGGTGGTGGTTGAACAGTTTCAGTGACCTTTTGAGCTTCTTTTATGTTTTCAAAAACCTTTCTGGCATGTCTTCTCATTGGTTTTCTAGCTTGAAACATGAATCCTGCATCTTCACCTACAAACTCTAAATTTTTAGCTGTTTTAGCTTTCTTGAGCTTCCTTCCTCCCTCATCTATGTCTTCAGCTTGGACTATGGGAGTTTCTTCAATATCAATAGCATGCAAAATGTCCTCTAAGTTACCCTTAGCCATTGTTTGGCTCTTTGTAACTCTCTTGCTTCCATGTTTTCTCATTGTTGGCTTTTGTTTTGCAGGTGTAGCTTTGGGTGTATCAACCTTCTGCAAAGGCTCTATCTCCATGATCACTGGCTCAACTTGCTCTATTACTGAAGGTGATGGGATATCTATAGGTTTGGGAGTCTTTTTAGGGGTGATAACATCTACTTCAAAACCATTGATGAACAGAAAATATGACCAATCTCTACCTAATCTCTTTAACTCCTCTAATACCAGCAACTTAATCAAACCATGATGAAAGAGTGAGGTTTAATTTCCTTCTTTTTTAACTTGTACCTTATCTAAAATTTTAGTTAAGCTTCTATATAAGTAAAAAGGTAAATCAACAGACCTCTTACTCACAAAATGCAGCAGAAGCCTAAGGTGGTAGGAATAGACCATGTGATATCTCCCTTCACAGGTGAAGTAATTATGAATAATTAGTAGTAGCTTTGAGAATTTGTCTTTCATGTAGCTCCTTGGGATGCCATTTGTGAGATCAATTTCATTATGCTCTGGCTTGATAAATTCTTTACAATCCTGCATGGTGAAATTGAAGCCTTTAAACCATTTTTCTCCTCCTCTAGGGATTCATGTTGCTACTGCAATGGTCTCTGGTGTTACTATGAGGTTTAACATTCCTACCTTTGAAGCTGTCCCATTGAAACTGAAAGCAAACTCCTTAGAAACCTACACATAGCACCCTTGCAATCTTTGGAAAAATTGCAAACACCCTTTTCTTCTAAAAACTTCTAAGGTAGTTGGGTCTTCATTTAATAAATTCATGTCTGATGGCTCATACATGAGGTAGTGGCCACCTTTGTTGGTCTTCCTCTTTGCAGCCATGGTGATTTTATACCTTCTCTGCCTCGCTTGATTAGTGACACCTGCAACTTTTGAAAATGCCAACAACCAGCTTGGCTTGGTGAAATAGCTCTCAAGAAATCAGTAGCATGCAAAGATGTGGAGAATGAAAAAGAATCAATTGGGTAATGTTTTAAATTTTTGATGACAACTCATGCTCTAATCATGCCTCATACATGCTAAAAATAGTGATAATGACCTCAAACATGACCTTTGTACCTTGATTTAACCCTAACTGACTCGAATGACATCCACCCTAATAGTTCTAATCATGGACTGACACATTGCATCAGATTTGAGAAAACAGACAGAAAAACCCTTTTTGTAGCATGGTTAGTTCATTTCCTAACAGTTTTGCTATGAAACTATTAGGCAGTTTCGTAGCAAAAATTGCCTTTTTATAGTATAAATCGCTACGAAAACAAGAAAAACTGGCTAAAGTGACCTTTTTTAATTCAAAAGCTTAGGAAATGAAATATTTCAGCAAATGATGACATATGGGACATGATATTATTTGAATGGGGGTGGGTTTGGGCCTTAGGATAGGTTAATATGAAAAAATTTAAATTTTTCCTTTACCAACTTGTGACAAATGAACTTTATGATCATACCTTTGACAAATGAACTCTAAGACCATGTCAAATAATGTTTCACTTTTCTGAGTGATAACAGTCCCCATGTTTCTTGAGGCTGAAGAGATAGAAACGCACTCGAGTTTGGCTTCAATATTACCTATCATATTCAAAAAATAGTCCCACGATAAGATGGACGGCATGGAGGAAAATAGAAAAAATACCTGACTAAACCAACTAGTATCCTAGCCAATTTGGGAGGCTAAGTGCAACAAATAATCCTAGGTCTCTGTGACCTGCATTGGTCGCAAAGGTTTTGGTTTGGAAGGGATGCCACCTGGCGACCTACTGGTGGGGTCACAAGGTTATGTCTGTGTGAATGATTAGAACTTTGCGACTTTGTGACTTTGCGACTTGGAGACCCAATGACCAGATCATGAGGTCACATTAGGGATTTTTGGGGGGAAAAGCAGGCGGACGCAACCTACAAGTAAATTGGAAAAAAAAAACCAAGAGAAGGAATCAAATCAAGTTTGAAGGGACCATAGGAGGTATAGGGAAGGGTATCCAAAGTAGCAAGAGGTAGAAAAAGGGGTTAGAACTGATCAGGGCATGATGGGATGAGTAGGGGAGAAAAGGAGCCCTAGAGGGAAATGGTGTAAGTGAAAGGTTTGCAACTGAGAGGAGTCTAAGATGATTAATAGCCTAGCTAGGGGCAGGTAGGGTCAACAGTCAACAAAAACGGGAAATGCAGGAGTTTTCAACGACTTACCTAGAAAAAACACACTCTAGTTGGCCTGTCAAACACTTTGTGAACTCCGTCGTGTAGGAAGAATGCAACCTACGTGACTCTTGTATATATAAATAGGTCGCACGTGTGGGCATTAATGGTGGTCGCAAGGTATCATAGGAGGTTAATTGCATGCATTTGCGACCTTACGACCTGGCGACCTGGGGGTCACGAGGTCACGAGGTCGCATGGTCGCAAAGGTAAGCGCCTAGTGGAGTTTGTGACCTAGCAACCTAGTGACCTTGGCTAGGTCGCAAGGTCGCTAAGTCACAAAATATTGAAGATTGAGGAAAGTGCGACCTTGCGACTTTGCGACTTTACTTAGAAGAAAAATTAAAGCCATATTTTAATTTGAGATTATCTGTCTAGGGTGGGCTTTTGAGACCTAGGGCCGGTACTGGGAAATAAGCCTATCCTAATCAAAAGAAACAGGGAATTTGAAATTTTGTACTGATGCCAAATTTCAGAGGGTGTTGTAGCAACTATAACAGAATCATATGTAAAAATCTTAGGCTTCTAAACTATAGGAAAATTAAAAGTTTTGTGAATTATTTATGGCGTGACTTCAAAATATTTTCCCATGATGAAGATATAATAAAATTTCTTTGTGGGACAAGGGAATACACTATCCAACTTATGAATTCGATAAAATTATAGAAAAATGGGACAATAATATGGTAAAGGTTGACTAAAAAACTCGAAAAAGGTCATTAGATTCATTGAAGCGGTCAAAGACGTCTTGTCAAATTTCCATGAGGTCAAAGGAGCTACAAGAATAATACACTTCTGCTTCTATATCCATGAGTGGCATATGAGCAGATGGTAAATCAAGTGCGGGTTTTTTAGTCAACTTTTTAGCTTTTTCCATGTTTACAGTTTAAAGAAAGGAAAAGGAAGGAGTGAAGAACTATAAATTACCTAGTAATAGGAGATGATGAGAAACAAATTTTGATGTGGAACTGACAATGTATGACTGATAACCTGGTAATTTTAGCTATGTGAACTAAAGGACGCAAGAAATAAAAAATGGAAAATTTGGTTTTAACCTTTGTGTATTGAGCAGGAGAAACAAAAAAGTTTGATGACATGAGGGATTACGGGAAGTGAGGTGGATGAGTGAGGTGGAGTGATGACATGGAGACACACTTGCTTTCCTAGCTTACCTGAATGGTCCATGAGTTATTGATGACTTTTGACAGATCATTTTGTGAAAAACATTTACTGCTTTTGATGGGTGCCCATAGTAGTTTATAAAAAATGAGTGGACCCATCAGAATGAACCACACGTATCGATTTGGAGATGAGTTGTTTGGAAATTCCACCTTTCCAACGAGTCCCTATCACTTCAAAGGAAGGTATTAGGATAGATCCTGCAAGAATAGAGGCCATTCTGAACATTAAACTACCTAGAAATATCAAAGTGTTACAAGCATTTTTAGGTAAAATTAATTTTTTGAGAAGATTTATTTCTAACTTAGCAGAAATCATCAGAGAACTAAATAACATGCTTAAAAATGACTCAGTTTTAAAATGGATAGTTGAAGCAAAAAAAATCATTTGACTCTATTAAACAAGCTTTAAGTAAAACACCAGTCTTAATTAGTCTAGATTTCAAAAAAGACTCTATAATTTTTTCATTTGCCTCAAAACACACCATTGTTGCAGTTCTATTGTAGAATAATGATCAAGGTTTTGAACAGCCTATAGCCTTTTTCAGCAAGACCCTTAGAGATGCACCTCTGAAATATAACATAATGGGGAAACAAGCTTTAGCCTTGGTTAAAGCCATAAAATATTTCAGAGTTTACATTTTGTACTCCCACATTATTTCCTATGTCCCTAATTCTGTAGTAAAAGACATTCTTACTCAGGGTGGTCCTGATGGAAGAAGAGGAAAGTGGATTGCCACTATCCTAGAATATGACATTGAGATTAAGCTAACTAAACTCATTAAAGGACAATGATTAGCCAGATTCATGGTTGAATCCAATTGCAATGCATTAGATATAAATTTTATTGCTTGGGTTGATAACTAGGAAGATATGGCAACTCCATTGATCAGTGAAGCCTTTCTAGATTCACCATGATACTCAGATATTATCTTTGTACTTACACACTTACAAGCTCCTCCTAGATTAACAAGGACTAAAGCCAGATTCATTAAACTTAAAGCAATGAGATTTTGTATTTTAGATAAGGTGCTTTTTTGGAAAGAACAAAGTGGGATATTACTGAATTGCTTACTAAAATTAGAAGCTGAAAAAATTCTTGAAGAATTTCACGCAGGTGATTGTGGAGGAAACTTATATTGGAAAATTACTGCAGATAAGATCCTTAGACCTAGTTTTTACTGGCCTACCTTATTTGCTGATGTAAAAAAATTCGTTACTTCATGTCATAAATTTCAGATTTTTGAAGGAAAAAAGAAGTTGTCACCTTTACCTCTAAAGCCTATTTCTACTGAAATTCCATTTCAACAATGGGGTTTATACTTCATTTGGGAAATTCACCCTCCATATTCTAGCCAACACAAGTGGATTTTGACTGCCACAGATTACTTTACTAAGTGGATTGAAGCCATTCCTACCAGACAAGCCACTGACTCAGTCATTATCTCTTTCATAGAAAACAACCTTTTATCTAGATTTGGATGCCCATAGAAAATAATTACTGATTATGCAATAGCATTTAAATCTAAGAAAACGATTGCCTTCTGTCACAAGTATCATATTACCCTAGGCCATTCTACTTCTTAATACCCTCGGGGTAATGGCCTAGTTGAATCTTCAAATAAAATCCTTGTGAATATCATTAAAAAACTACTTGAAGACAACAAGAAAACTTGGAATAAAAAGTTAATCTATGCCTTATGGGCAGATAGACTTACTACCAAAAATTCCATTGGAACTTCTCCTTACCAAATTGTACATGTGATGGATGCAGTTTTCCCATCATCATTAGGTGTTCTAGTAATGAAGATCATTCAAGAATCATAAGTGGAGCTAAATGATATACAAAGAAGGATAAATCAAAAAATTCATCTACAACAAACAAGGGAAGAAGTCTGTGAAAAATCTCAAGTCATTAAAAATAAAATCAAGAAATTTTTTGACAAAAGAAGTAAAGAAAATGACTTTTTCATTGGAGAGAAAGTATTAAAATAGGATTCCAGGAGAAAAGAAAAAGGCAAGCATGGAAAGTTTGACTTTCTATGGAAAGGACCATATGTAATTTATGGATATAGGGGTAACAATGTTTTCTTCATCAAAGATTTGGATGGACTAGATATTCAAGAAGGACCAATTAATGGTAGAATGCTCAAACACTACTATTCTTCTAAGTTAACCAATAGTTAGTCCCAGTTAATTTTTACATCATTGTAAATATCCATTGAAGTTTTAGTTTGGATTTGATATTTTCTTTCCAAAGTTGAAGCCCAGAGAGAAGGCCTAAGCTTTTAAGAATAAAATTTCATAAATATGAATGTTTGCAGAAAGCAAAAGATAACTATTGGATCATCAAGGTCAAAATTGAAGGCTACTATTCTTAGAGTTCTTGACATTTCACCAGGAAATGTCATCCCCATGTGAAGCCATTATTAGGGTCCTATAAGTATAGGATTCATAATTTGGAATTGACTTATGATAGCCTTGTAAAATATGTATATACCTTGATTTCTACAAGTTGTTTTCCCATATTTTGTAAAAAATCAAAATCAAAATAAAAAATAGAAAATCAAAAAGAGAGTAAAAGTCCTAAAAGAAAGATCAAAGGACTTAAAAAAATATAGACTCCAAAAAAAAGGGCTGAAAATAAAACATGAAAGTGTGCAAATCCAAATGCCTCTCCTTTATACTTTTGCTAAATTATTATGGTAGAGTTTCAATAAATGCCATAATCCATGATGAGTTAAACTGTTTAAACTTGACATGTCATGTTTTCAATTTACATGTTTTAGATAGATAGTGAATAAATATTGGTTAGACAATTTAATCCTGACTAATCAATAGATAGGTAGAGAATAAATAGGAGCTCATCAGTTTAATTTGAGCCCTCAGATGGAATAAGGTAGATTTAGATATTTTTTATTCTTTCAAAAGAATAAAATGTTTCAAGGTAGCAAGCTCAAATGCACCTGCAAAAAGGAAGAAAAAATGTTAGATTAATGTTGAGAAGGTAGAAAGAAGTGGGAAAAATCATGTAATATTTATCACCGGGCAGAAAATCACTAATTTCTCTTCCCTTGTAAGTCTTCAATATTCTAAACTTCCAGTCAAAGAGGCTCAGAGCATTTCTCTGACTTCTGTTGGGACCGGTCCCAAGGCTTAATGACTGGATAGTGGAAAATGTTGAATTCTTATAATAAAATCCCCTTCACCAATATTCATTCATCATTCTTACATTTAATTCATTTTCATAAGTAAAAACTCCTTTTTTACTTAATGATACATAAGAGCCCATTTGATTAACTCCCTTCATTCATAAAGCATACAAACCCTCAAGAAACACTCTATCTTGAGTAAAAGTGGTGAATTTATGAAATAATAAGCTTTGCTTTAAAAAAATTCACTTTACTTAGTCATAAAAGTGTATATTTGTGTATTCCTTTCCCCTTGTAATTTTAATTTCTAACTTATGCTATTAAATCCCTTAAATTACCTTATCCTACCTATATAATTCCCTTTATGTAAATATCCCCCTAAAACCCACTATTATATAGTTTTTAGACCAAAGTTAATATGCACATGTTGAATTAAAATCCCAAGTTATACCCCCTTTGGTCTAAAACTAACATTAATCAAATACCCCACCCCCTTATGCTTATAGACCCCTCCAAAAGTCTAAAACTATATAATAAAACTAAAAATGCAAATTGGCTTTTATTGCATATCTTATGTACTTCTAAAGCGCTATAACATTTTCCTACCATCACATTTTATCCTAAGTGTTAAAGATATATTAAGTCTTTTGTAAATATTTAAACCCCCGTGCCTTTGTGAATGCACTTACCTCCCGGCGTAAACTCAAGCCAAGGTTAAAGTGTGACCTTCCCATTATATAAAACCTGAAGTTTTATGTAAAATTAACCCAAGGATAAACCTTATAATCCCACTCCATGCGCTCCCTCTCACATACTTTTAAACCCTTTTCACTACACATAAGCCCCGCTTATATATAACCCCGTTGGATATCAAAATTTGGTTATAATGCATACAATACAAAGGTTTTATTACATTATCAATTGCCTAGCACATAAGTCACCCCGGTCCCACATGTATTTTCGACCGCACCTTCCCTTTTAATCTTGGCCCTTCGCTTCAACTTGTTAGATCTGACGGTGTAGAATTGATATCGCGCTCGTAAACCAAACGTCCGCCCAAAGCCAAAATCAATGTGAAATGGGTTGTTTTCAATATATTGCCTCCCCTGACATGGCACGATTTCATTCGATCACATTCGTTTCACCAAATACAGCTTACCACCATGAGCCAACGCGTAAACCACCACTGGTTTTTGCATTTGAAAATCCAAACTGCCTCCCACCTTTGATAAGACTGGCATGTAATGCATTAATAGTGATTAATTCCAAAGGTGAAAAACCTTTGAAACATCATTTTAATGTTTAATTGGGTATTCCTAACTAAAAAAAGAGCTCCACCCGACTGTATTGAAGTCTCCCGACTATGCTAAAATTTCCGAAACACGATTTTATCTATGGAAACTCCCTATTTTCACCACTGATATCCTGTTTGAACACTATAAAAGCCATTTATCTGCACCAGGACCTTTCAGCAGGAACAAACAAAAGATTCATAAACTCTTTCAAGTGTCAAATTACCTGCAAATTCAGGTACTTTTCATCAGTTTAAAACCCTACACAGTCAATTCTGAAACATCCTTAAGCAAAACTAGCTTTCAATTAGAAAAATTTATCAGGAGATTGCCAAAAAAACGCCCTAAAATAGGCCAAACCCTCGCAAATTTTCCCCAGAAATTGTTGTGTTCGAAAAATCCTCTCCTGAAGCTAATTTCCTCATTTATGTTCACTTAAAATAAAATTCAAAGAACAGGGAGGAGGTTGAAGCCAAAATATATCGTGAAAACACCTTTTTGTAGCCGAAATATATCTTGAAAACACCTTTTTTTACAGTCCAAATTATTCAAAAAATAGATGACAGCCAAAGCTAGGGGTTCTATACCTATTAAACCTAGTGGATCAAAGCCTCCCAAATCTAAAGCATCAAAAGCCATCAAATCTACTCCTGCACTTACTGCTAAAACCACTGTGTCTGTAAATCCCCTTCAGCCACCAGTACCTACTATAGAAACCCTTCCATTGACTGATATGGATTACAAGATTGTTGACCCTTTGGTAGAATTTAATCTCCTGGAAATACACAATTGGTGTTATGATAAATACCTTGACCAAGATGAAATGCCTATTTGGGAAACTCAGTTGCCCCAATATATAGTTCCGTTGATTCATCCTGGACAAGATCTTGTTAGATTGTGTCAACAACATTATGAAACAGACTAAAGAGCTATTGTAAATGTAGACAGAGAGGTCCTTTTTACAATCATAGCAAAATCCATAAATCAAATGCTGCAATTACCATATGTTCCTCATTTAGTCCCCCTTTCTATTGAATATTTGACCTAGTTGTACTTAAGCCTGGATTTCCCAAAGAAGTTTATGATATTCCAGGACTTTATGCCTTCCCATGTTGATATCCCTAACTTGAACCCTCCTTATTCAACTGCCAAATTTCCTAAAGGTTCAAGGAATATTATTTTCATGTTATCATTTATACTGGAATATTTCATAGATGGATTCATTGATGAATCCATTCTTGGTTTTTATCCACTTTATCTCCAGGCCAACCCCCTACACTCATTTTTTATTATGCCATTTTTTTAGCAGATAGTATTCATCACCAGCTTACCAAACTACCCATTGAAGGGGTGTTTAGGTACTCATCATACTTGTTTCATTTGTTTCTGTTCTTCCAAGCTGACAATTTTCCAATTTCATTGCAAATGATGGACTTGGAGGGTAAGCCTTTGTCTATTGTTTTCTGGACTTCCTTAATGAGGAAAGAAAACAGTGAATTCACTTATACATACTTCTCGGACCTTTTCCTTCATACAACAATGAATATATTGTATAAAGCAGAGCAGCCTAGAGTAAATGAAGATATGAAGAGGATATTACAACTATCATAACAGAGAAAAATGGGAGATTGGTTTCTTTATGAAAAACACACAGAGATAAGAATTTTTGGCTCAAACTTATTACCTTATAAGTTGCAAAAATACATGTGCATGAGAGTTTTTGCATTAGAATACTTAAGGAAAATTCTAAACTCTGACTCCATCAACTTCTTAGCTGCCAAGAAAAAGACCCAATTCAAGCTTAAAAATCAAGTTGGGCCTTTCATCATAAATAATAGAGAAGCAGAAAAGGAAATCACCAAGATACTAGTAGGGTTTAAATTTCAGGAGAGCTTTCCTTGGAGCTATGATCCTCAAGGGATCTTGAGTGATTTAAGGGTTAAATGAAAACTTACACCATTTATACTTGAACCTAAGCCAGAAATTGAGAAGTTTGCAAATCAGACAGAATGGGTGGAAAACACATTGACAGATACAGTCATCAATGCAGAGGCAATAGGACAAATGGATACCACACAAGCTATGGTAGTTGCAAAACAATATGAAACTTCAACAAAAAGTGACAAAGATGAAGGAAATTATACAGCTGAGACCAACACAGATACAAAATTCAAGTTGATTTACAATAAAAGGCTCAAATTCAGTTCCATAGGGAAAGAAAAGGTAATTGATGTTAATGATACAAATGAGGTTGAGGTAAGCAATGATGAAGCCATAGTGATAATCAATGAGAATCTTGCAGAGATTGGAAAAGATCAAACAACAGGTAAATATGATACCTAGATGATTGAAAAACAAAATATGGATGCTTCTTCCTCACAGACAGCTGAGGAAAAATACTTAGATATCAAATAAAAGTACAAGAAAATCAAGCAAAAGAATGAAGAAATCGAGTCTGAGATTTATTCTCAGTTTCTTAAGCAAAAACCAGTGAATCAAAACAGGCTACTGACAGCCTTTGACTATTCCAAAAATAAAATGATTATGTCATATCTGCAACCAACTACTTCAACACCTAAGACAGTGGCAGACTATAAAAAGGTTGAGTTTGAAGTAGATATTGAAAATGTACATGAGCTAGACCAAATTGAATTCCACAGACATAGCTCAGAAATGTTATGCACAACTGTTGTAACAAAGGCTATGAGTGCTACTAAGTTGCAGAATACCATTATTAACATGTAGGATCAAATGAAGTTGGAAAAAGGCTCTTTGTATGCTAAAGACATAAGGATTAAAGCCTTAGAGGATTTGATTTTACAGGTGGGATATGATCCCTCAAATGTGCAGGCAGCTGAATTATTGATTAAGAAAAAGAATGAAGATATTGTAGCTTTGAGGAAACAGCTTAAGCTTCCTCAAAGTGAGTACCCACAGACCAAATAATTACTTCAGGATCAAACAAAAAAAGAAGAAATGATGCAGTTGATCCTCAAACTAACTGCTCATATTAAAGAAATGGAGACCCAAATGGATCAACTTGTTAAGGAGAAGGAGACTGTGAATGAAACTAATTCTCCTATTATTCCTACAGTGACATCAGTTATTACCACGGCTGTGGCTTCCACTTTTGGAGAAAAATTAGCACCTAATGAGCCATTGGTAATTTCAATGCTAGTGCATTCAGCTACTACATCAGCCACAGATTCTTCAACAACACAAGTACAACAAACAGATGGAGTAGGTCAAATAGTCAAAGCTATGGAAGAATTTTCCTTGAAAACTAATGAGATAAATAACTTGAAAGAGATGATTAAAAGTCTTGAAGCCACCAACAAAATAGCCTTGATAACTGCTAAAAACCATGAGCATAAAGCTATCAGACTTGAAGAACAAATGAACAATTTACAAAAGGAGTTAACATTTACTGAACATATTTCCTACATCAAGAATCATCTTTGGACAAATATTATTGAGGACATACATTCTCAATGGCCTTCAATTCAGGTCATCTATGAGCAGAGAGACTTACTATTAGCAGCCCAAATTGAGATTCAGAGAACCAAGGATGAGTTAGCTGATAAGCCATCACAGGCTTTAAAACTCATCACTTTCTTGAACAGTAAGAACAGAGCAGAGTTGGAAGAGTTACAAGTACAGGACAGAACTGAAACAATATTACAAATCAAGAACGTTATGACCAAGAGAAATTTGATGAGCAACCTAGAGGGAAAATGTGATGCTATGAACATTTCCATTACTAAATTTTTGGCAAAATACACTATTTTGAGGCAGAAAGACCTGCCAGATATTCATGTCTTCAATGACAAACTAATGGCCAAAAATATTATGGTAAGAAAATAAGGGAGTTTGCAAAAGAGCAAGTCAACAAACCACTCCCACTGGGCACTCCTACAGGAAAGGTCGTCCTTCAATATTTTGAAGACTTGTTTTTTCTACAGCATGAGATTAGGCATATATTTGTTTTTGAACCTACCTTTGCCAAGTACACATATGCCGATGAGAACTTTAGAAAGCTAAAAAGTGTGAAAATTCCAAAGCAATGGCAAGCATTCACAGATTTAATGTAACCGTGAAAAGGTAAAACAGTAAAGAAAAATGCACTAAAAATAGTCAAATAGAAACAGTGAGATAAAGAGACAGTCAGCTGATTTTTTACTACAGTAAGACATATTTTTCAGCAGTAAAGAGTGAAATATCAATCAAAGTGTATCAATGTTTAAAGAAACAACATTAAATAGTATTAGAGGAAAGTGTGTCAGCCACGTCAACTCAAACAAAGATATTTCCTAAATAGCCAGCAAGCAGGACAACTATTCAATAAAAAGCTCCTTGTTAGATAGAGTTGTTCTATATATTTTGGACAAGAGGACAGCTTGCTGATTTGTTAAGCAGCTATCCCTCTTATTTTTTAAAGATATTTTATATTTCCTAAAGATATTCCTACATTTTTCTAGGATATTTGTAAACAACATTTTGTATAAATACTTCTGTATTAGAAGTGTTAAGTGTGGAATAAAATTGCTAAGATTACTATAGAATTTTGCTGATACATTGGAGGCTTTCATGTGTTGAATTCAAATTAGCAGACTGGACAAAGCTAAAGTGGCATCATAATTCAGGATTCTTGCGATAAGTTTAAGAGTTAAGTACATCTCTTCTTCTCATTGTTTCTTTTTTGAGTTTCATGCAATTCATTATGTGTTTGATCTATCTGAATGTGTAACTAGGAATATTACTATAGGACTAACCTTTTGCTCGTTTTTAACTAAGTTACCATTTAAATGTTTTCTGTTGATTTCCAGTGTTAGGAATTCTTCATTGCTCCTACTCTCGTTTGACCCCCGCCTCCTTCTTCCATTTTCCGGATCAAAGGATTCTTCATTGCCCTTTTATCCTAATCATACCATCATCAAAAACCTTTCCCCAAATCTCTGAGGGTTATCTACCTTGCCCTAAATACATTTGTACCCTTTTGGCCTTGCCTTCTAGTACTACTATCTATACTTAGACTCCATAGCCCAATGGACAAGTAGATCTCTCTCTAGTTTAATCCTAAGTGATTTTAACCCACCAAAACCTTTAAAACAAAACCAATTGTTCAATCATAACTAGCCTAAAAAGATAAATCAAAACAAAGATAAATATTAAAGAGAGAGCCCTCTCTGAATTCTAGGAAGGCTAGATCCTAGGATTTGAAGTAGGTTTTTGGTTACCTCTAGTATTCTTAGAATAAAAAACTTAAATCCCACTACTTAAGAAATTACTAGAGTGATAACATACTGGTGACCATACTCGGTAACTAACCAAATCTCCAGTCTTAAATTTAGTCTTAAAATAAGATATTTAAATTATATTTTTACTTTAAGATTATTTTTTATAGGTTTTGGGTAGTCAAAACAGTCATTCTGGCTTCTAGGAAAACCTACTATACCAGGTCTAACCCGGATCCTAAGCCTGCAGTTATAGTAGATAACCTAGAACAGATTGGAAAAATGAAAAAACAAATTGTCAATTTAGAAATTGAAGTAACATTAAGAAAATCCAATTCTTTACCCAAAGAGTTAGTGAGTTTGAATGATATTGATTTTGATCTAAAGTTTGAATATTCATTGTTTAAAACTAAATCTGAAACTGATTTGAAAAATATTGTTATAGATCCTGTTTTCCTTTCATTTTTTAATGCAAAATAGAAAAATATTTCAGTAGGAACAAAGTCAAGTAAATCTGAATATCAAAATAAATTTGAAAAGATTAATATTTCATTGATTAAAGATATTGATGAAGCTATTGAGTTAGCTCATTTATTATCTTACATAAAACCTCCAGTTTCTCAATTGCACACAACAATAATACGAACAACAGATTCATCTTTATATGTTGTCACTTCATTTATAGATAATTCTGCAAGTTCATCTACAGACCATTTCATTCCTAAGTTTCCTTTGTAGCCTAGGATATTATTCCCTTCATCCACTCAATCCACTGCATCCACTACTTTACAATCAAATTTTATAAGCACCACATCTTTATTTCCCAACAATTCCATTTACATATCATCTTCTTTTCCCATCTCTTCAACTACATTTGTTAATTCATCAGCTACCATATCCAGCACTACCCCTATCATTACTATTATACCTCCCAGCTTAGCAAAGCTTCAAGCCATGGCTGCTAGGTATGATCCCCTTGTCTTACCCCAAAACCTCCATGATATGCCTCAAGATAACGAAAAAAATGTACCACTATTTGATGGCCTGTCACAATATACTGCTCAACAACATGTCACAAAAATGACAGACTACTGTGAAATTTATGAAATTTATGAGTCAGATGTCTAGATGAGGTTATTTGCCCAAAGTTTGACAGGATAAGTTAAAAAATGGTTCAAAAATTTAGCTGCTGGTAGTATAGCTAATTTAGCTACATTTCATAGAATATTTTTTAAATAAATGGTAAAATAAAAAGAACCCCCTTCAAATTTTTTCTGAGTTTGATGTTTTAAAAAGATCTCCTAATGAGTCTGTCCAAGATTACTACGCTAGGTATAATAGTGTCTATAATGTTATTCCTGCAGATCTTAAACCTATACCTTACTCTATTTTTCTCAAATTCCCTAATGGTTTTGACACAGATATGGCCTATTAATTAAGAGAAAGAGATGTTGAAACCCTAGAACATATGCAATTAGATGTTGTTAGTGTAGAAATTAACATTCTAGCTAGGAAAGAAAGACTTAGGAATGAAAGAAGAGTTACAATTAAAGAAGAAAGTTCAAACTCAGATGTTAAATTAGATTGTGTTGCTAAAACTTTAGAAAAGGTGGTAGAAAGATTAGATAATTTAGATAAAAAACCTCAATGGGATAATCAACCTCCGATCAGAAATCCCAATTTCAGGAAAAAAAAAAAAAACCCTGGAAAAGCTAAAGAAGCTGCTCTAGACCAAAACATTAGGCCACCATTTTAAGAGAACTATGCTGAAATTTCTCAAAATAATGATGAAGATGAAGATGACATCAATCATCTAATGGGAATAGATGAAAACAACCCATTTTCCTCACTTGGGAAGATCTGGAACTATTTGAGCTTCAACAAATCAAATTAAACTCAAGTGAATCCTTTGACTACAAACAAGGTTATGACTTTGCTATTAATGAAATTCACAGACTGTATAACCTTAGACATAAGAAAAATAATGAACCTTCTACTAAAAAAAATTCCTAAAATCAAAATAAGAAAAATGTAGAAGCCCCAAAAACAAAAGTTTTGCAAATTATCCCAAGGGAAAATAAGCAAAATTCCAATCCTTCCAGTCCTAAAAAATCAACAAGTCCCAAGATTGTTGATATTACTGATGAAGTAGCTCAACCTTCTAAAGCTACACCAAAAGCTAATACTACAAAAGCCTCCAATTCAGTAAAAACAACAATTCCTGATCATAAAAAGAATCCTGCTGATTCTAAATCAGCAAATCCTAAAACTGATAATACAAAAACAATTGTTGATAATTCAAATTCTGATAGAACATCTGCTGCCACACAAAGTGTCCTTGAAAAAAGAATTAAAAACAGCAAAGGTCAAGAAACTCAGGCAGAGAATATTAGAACAACTAAAGATAAAAGTACATTTGTTGAAAATCAAGAAAAACCAACTCAGATAACAGTTACAAAAGATGAATTACTTCAAATTAGTAAGTCTCGACCCTCATTCAAAATTCAGACTAAAATAGCTAAGTTAAAAATACCAATTCCTTTAACTGAATTGGTAAAGAATGACTTATATAAATCAACAATCACTGAGACTTTGAATATGAATGATGGTGAATATGCCATTAATTTGAATGATGATCAACCTGAGTTGATTTTTGGCCCTGATGTAAATGGTAAGCATTCAGATGGATCGGTTCCTCCTTTCTATATCAGCCTTACTATTCACGATCAGATTTTACACAATGTTATGTTAGATTCAGGAGCTTCCCATAACTTAATGCCTAAAGCCATCATGGAAACTCTTAATCTAGAAATAACAAGGCCTTATAAAGATTTGTTCTCATTTGATTATAGCAAAGTTAAGTGCATAGGATTGATTAAAGACTTATGTGTGAATTTGGTTCAGTACCCTGGTAAGAGCATGGTTATGGATATTGTAGTAGCTGACATCCCACCAAAGTATGGTATGCTTCTTTCTCGCTCATGGGAAGAAAAGTTGTAGGGATCTCTATAATTAGACATGAGCTATGCTATTATATCAATATTTGGACAGCCCAAGAAGCTTTATAGGGAAACTTTAATGAAATTCATGGTCAGTAGTCCAGAAAGATCCATAAATTACCCCATTTATTCAACACCAACTGACCTTGATTCTTTCATTTTATGTAACTCTGATAATAATTAAATCCAAACAGAACTGATTGACATAAAGCCAAAACCAAACAATGACAATAGTTTTCATGAAGCCCTTTGGCACTTATAATTTGATGGCTCTGTGAACAAATCAGGAGTAGGAGCTGGAATATGGATCACAAACATTGAGACATGTCATTCAGAAGGACATGCCTTTAGACTCAACTTCAAATGTGCTAATTGTTAGCCACCTATAAAATTATGTCATATCAAGTGGTGGCTAAATCATTTAGGACAGCCTTCAAGAAACAGTTTTGTTGCCAAAATTGTTGATGCTTAAAGTCTTCTGAAGATATTCTATCCTTTGGTTAATCGTCACTGTTGTTCCCCTTTTTGAACTTAGAAATTATGTTGTTTTTCCATGAAGAAAAACTGCTGCAAAAATCTCATTTTCCCCCTCCTCCACTCAAAAACTAACCTTCATTTTATCCATTTTTTTCCCCTATGAAATTCCTCTATTTTTCATATTTTCCTTTCTTCCCTTCATAAAAATCCCTTTTACAAAGTCTAAAACTCATTTTTGGACTTTACCGAAACCCCCAAACCCATCAAAAACTATGAAAAATTTCATAAAAAATAAATTTTTTGATCTGCAGGCTTAAGCCCCTTTGGGCTAAGTCTAAACCACTTCCCCCCATGTGCCCGCGCCCTAGAACCAGGCGCTAGACTCATAAAGCGCTTATCGCATCAGCAACAAACAAAGAACACAAGTCTTCGGCCTTTATAAAACTTCCGATGCGATTGGCCTCTGATTATAAACCCCGAGCCCTTTTGCCGCTTCATATAACTCATAGCCCTGCAATCGGGCAATAAAACTTGTGAATAACTCATCTCCGATGCATATTTCCCTTTGTTAATTCAAAAAACCCACTTTCCTAAGTTTTTGTCTAAACCCGCCAAAAAAATGTTTTTAAATGTAAATGGGTAGATTGAAAAGCCCCGCATCATTTTTCCGATGCAATTGAGCCCCTTCATATAAACCTCCACTTTTCTCCATATAAAATTACGCCTGGGACCAATAGTTTAAGTCCCGAAGCGTTAATCGCATCGGAGAAATCAAAATGGTTAGATTGAAAGACCCGCACCAAAGTTCCGATGCGATTGGCCCTTATACATAAAGCCCTGGGCCTTTGCTCTCCACACATCGAAAGGCCCCGCAGATGGGCGCCAACCATCATATATATAACCCGCCCGACATATAAACCTTTGTATTTTATTTTTTGGGTTTTTTATATGTATTAAAGGGTTTCCGCCGATGCGTAATTTGAAATGATATCCACCGTTGATCTCAGACCAAATCAACAGACTGCGCAAATTCACATTGGTATTTTTTCATAAGGCGCATTTTATTTCCTCCCCCGATTGGCATTCCCTGATCCATTCTCCGCCGTCGATCTGATCTACAGATCGAAAGCTCAAAATCAATCGCATCGGCACCTTACAAGTTCTTCCCCCCTCCAATCACATGCCTCCGATTGCATCTAGACCGTCTATGTGTCCAGATCGAACGGTCCAGAATGCGTCTCCCGACTTTGGTTTAAAAACATGCAGCCCTGCTCATAATGTTTCTCGGCCAATCGCAGCCATTGATCTCTACAGATCAACGGTCCTCATTAACCCTTCCTCCGCCATTGTATTATTTCATTTATTCCCCAGATGCAATCTCTGCCATTGATTCTTAGATCCAACGGCTCATATTTAACTCGACAGGCCTGCCTCCTGTGGGTCCTGCCTTCTTCAAAATTTGATTTCGGCCGTCCATCTTAGATCCAACGGCTCGGATTGAAACTGTCCATCTTTCTACCACCTGCGCATCTTACCGATATTGCGCTTTATTCCCCACCGTTGGATCTAAGGCCCCAGATCTAACGGTCGACATTCTATATCGCGTGACTTCATGCGCAAAGGTTAATTTCCCAAAGGCCGCTCGATATAAGTTGTTTTTCAAGGACACGTGTCGGGCGGGAATGCATATCGCGTTCAAAAATGCAAAACCGTCTCCCTGCCTTTTTCTCACGCGAAAACAATTGTTTTACCCTCCGAAACCACTTTTCCCCATTTCTATTATGATTCATCGTGCGCGGTGCCTACTGTTGATCTTTGCAGATCAACGGCCCAGATCTAATCTGGCCATACACCATCACCCTCCACCCTCGCCAAAGGATTTCAATGAGTAATCTCAACCATTGATCGCCCGAGCTGATCTCATCTGACGGCTCGGGTTATATTCGAAACCCCGAATTTCATTTAAATGTTTTTCCTCCTCCAAAATGTTTTTAACCTTATATCTTCACATTTTCTTCTTTTTTCACGATAATGTGACTCCTTCACCTTATTAGTTCACCGCTAATCTCAATCGTTGATGTCCTTGATCAGTCATAGATCGACGGTTTTAACTTAATTCTTCCCCCGCTTTCCTTTTGACCTCCCGCAAACAGATCTTCACCGTTGGATGCTGCCATCCAACGGCCATGCTCCCACCCACAACCTCTGAAGTATTTTTCCCAAAAACCGTAGGATTTTTTAATTATTTTTGTATTTTGCAGGTGTTGAGTGGTTTTTCCATTACATCAAAGGAAAACAAAAGGCTGGGGATGATGATACTTTGTGCTTACAAAAGATCATTCCACAGGGTTCGAATCCACGTTTCAACAATGGTTCATGGGCATTGATGCCATATGAGCCCTGTGCTGCTTTGCACATCAACAAGACACAGACAATTAAATAAAACAAAAGAGTATCAATGTTGAAGACTAAAACAAAGCAGAATGAAAGATTAAAGCCTAATCCACTAGTATAACGCAGATTTGAAGTGGATTAACAGTGATTAAATAAAATTAAAAGATCTGCAGACAGAAAAGTCTCCACCGCCACAACAAAGGCCAATTGATTCCTATTAGCTACCTCAGTGCCATCTGTTGCCTCAAAGCATTCAAACAGAGGCCAAATTTATTGATCAGAAAAAATATATTTGCCTCAAAGCAGCCAAATAGTTAATTCTGCCAAAGGAAACTAATGCAAAAAATATAAGCAGAGTTGTTACATCCTGAAACAGAGCCTTAAAGTCAACAAAAGCTCCCCCCAAGCTTAAATCTTAAATGTAAACCATTAATACAGACAAACACCTGTAAACTTCTCCATCGAGCCCCTCAAAGGCCGAGAAGCATTAATCTGTATCAATTGAACCCAAGAGATCTTTTATCAGATCCCACCTCCTCATTCTTTCTATAAATACTCCTGTAGAATATGACAAATTGTTGGTTGTTTGATTACTAGTTTTAATACTGAAACTCTCTGAAATAATACATAGTTTGTTGAAGTTGAAGAAGAAATTGAAGTCTTGGAAGCCCTGATGATGTTGTTGCATGCTTGTTCTTGAGAAGGCTCTATCATTGGATCCATGAGCTTGGCTGTTGGTGAAGTATTCTGAACTGTTTAATGTTTTCCCCTATTTTCATTTTGTTCCATAAATTCTTACTACAGTAGGATGAAAGTTTTAGGCTAAGAAATGACTCTTGGAAGCACCTTAGACCTGTTTATCCTTCACTGTTTTATGTTTTCTTCTGCTGAAGTATTTTAGAGTCTTTAATCTCTCGATTTAGTCTTTATGCTTGTTTATTTCTCTAATAGTTCAAATATTTGGTTTCAGCATGATTTATGGTTTTCCCTGCTTGTCTGCTACCACTTAAAGACTGTTATTGAAGTCTCCCTTTGAAGTTTCTTTGTTTACAATGAGCCAAGGAGGTATTTTCTAATCTTGCCCCTTGTCCTTGCTTGAACAGTTGGCTTAAAGGTCTTGATAGTTGTGATCATATATGTATTTATGTGTTCTCTGTTCTATGACCGCAATTATCAGTGAATCTTTTATGTTTTCTAAGTCATTTGAAATAAAATCTTTGAGGAAATAGGGTGTTCCCTGAATCTTAGATTTTATTTTAAAAGTTGTTTTGAAATCATTATTTTCTTAAAGTGTGATTTGTAGAATTCATGGTTAGCCTTGTCTATCAAATTTCTCTTTATTGTTCAAGTTGTGCTTTCAAATTCCCTTTGTTGAAGATTAAACTTCTCTTTCCAAATCATTGATGTCCATCTCATTCCAAAACCAAAGGATCCTGTGGCCAAGTTAGATTTTCCCTTTGATATCCCATCTCCATTGATAATTTTTTCATGACCTCTTTTTGACTCCATTTCCCAATGAAGCTGACATTTCCCCTTTCTATCTATCTTTCCTAGACCTTTTAGGTTCTGTTGTGTCAACTCAACCAAACAAATAAACAAACACTTGCACTTAATAACTAGTCTAAAACCACTACTCAAAGCACACAAGATAAACCTTTGCAAAAACAAATAATTTGAGAGATACCTCTCTGAGAGTAGGAGGACTAGATCCTGTAACTCTAAATATTGGTTCTGATGTTGCCTTGTCTTTTGATTTGCAAAATTATCAAAACACGGAACACCAACATAATTGCGATCACGGTGGGACACTGAGTAAATTATTTAAAAACAAAACACTCCCTGTCCAGTATAACATAAGTAGCTTTCTTCAAGCACTACCTAACAAAATGGTAATCATGATAGGAATTAATTGAATCAGTGACAAACTAAGTAACCCTTAGGATTCTCGTGAGACCTTATCAAACCTTGAAGAAACCAGTTACCAAGCCATAAGAGTAAACTCTGTTTGTTTGAACACCTTAGCTAAGTGCTAAATCAGACTTAGGACACTCTCTTAACCTATAAGACCGAAAAAAAACTTAGAAAAACCCAAGAACATTTCAGTTTGGCTTCATAATAAACGTGGTGGTGGAACCATTCCATATTTTACCTTCATATAAGATAAATAGTTTTCACTTGGTGACTCCACTAGCCCCAGTAGGCCTATTACTCATCTAGGTCCCTAGTTCTCTTTAGGACTGTGTTAACCAACCTTGACGAAGTTTAGAAGCCTAATACCATACTATATAAGACATCCTGAGAGGTAAAACTCCTAAGAATAGTCCCTAAAACCTCAACCTCTCTCATTTTTGAAAAATAGTCTGGCTTCACATAGGATCAACACTAGATCCCATCCAGACCCAAATCCTCCTTTAATCGTTGATAATCCAGAGAGAATTATGTGGCAGACTTCTAACTCTAGAAAATCAGCTGCTAATAGGAGCCTCTTAAAAAATAAATCTTTCCCTGAAAACCTTGTTGTCTTAGAGGATTTACACTTTGATTTACATCATACAAAGAACATCTTTAGAACTAGATCTCAAGGTGATTTAAACCAAGCTGATCGTGACATTTCATATTTGCAACAAAGCTTTAGTAGAGAATCCTCACCTTCCACTCCTCCTGATTCCCAACTTCCTCATCACTTTAGCCTTTTTCATAACAAGTCTGCTCAAAATTAGTTTGCTGGCCCAAGTTTTTCTTCCACTCCAATCCATACTACCATTGTGAAAAACACTCCTGTTCAGCCCACTTTCGATCCTATAAATCCACCTCTTGGAAATCCACCCTTATTTCCAGCCATGGCAACATGGTATGCCCCATTAGTGTTACCACAGCCTCTACTTCCCTTACCAAATGATTATCAATCCAAAATCCCCCATTTCACTAGAAAAGAGTCTACAACAGCTCAACACCATGTAGATAGGATGGAATATGCATTCGATTACATGGAGATAGAAGAAGAAACTGTGAAGATGAGGATCTTCACCCAAAGTTTAGGAGGAGATGTAAAGAAGTGGTTTAAAATCCTACCTCCTAACAACATAAATGATCTCCCTGCTTTGCATCAAACATTCATCAACAAATGGGAATTAAAAAATAACCCTCTCCAAATACTAGCAGAATATAGCAGCCTCAAGAGAAATCAAGGGGAGAGTGTTCATGACTACTCCACTAGGTTCAATAGCATTTACAATGCTCTTCCACCTCACATGAAACCTCCCCAAGGCATGGCCTTATTAAAGTATCCCGAAGGCTTCGATGCTGAAATGGCTTATCAATTGAGGGAGAGGGATTAATTAATTTTAGAAGACATGTAGAAAGGAGCTGTGAGCGTAGAAGAAAACATAATTGAGAAAAGAAATAGGTTGAGACTAGAGAAGAGGGTAACTTATAAAGATGACATTACGCCCTCAACCTCAACTTATGACACTAAAATAGACAACCTAGTGAAGGTGATGGAAAGAATGCTTGAGAAGATCAACTTAAATGATAGAGTGCCACCAAGAAAACCTCAAAATAACCAAAATAGAAATAGAAATCAGAACTATAGAAGAGACAACAATCAAGATAAGCAAAAAGAAAGTGACCAACAAGTTAGATCTCCCTTCCAACAAAACTATGTGGATCAATATGAGGAAGATAGGGAGATGGAAAGGTTGGGAGAAGCTCACGTAAACTTGATTGGGTCAGACAGTGGGGATGATGTTTTCCTCACTGAGGAAGAACAAGGTTTCTTCTCTAATCAAAGTACAAGCACCTATGAATATTTTGATGATTATAGACTGGGGTTTGAAAATGCAATCATGGAGGTACACAAACAATATGATATTAGGAGTAAAGGGAACATAGATAATTCAAAAGATAAGAACACTAGCACTGCTGTCAAGAAAAACGCAGAAAGTCAGCGTAAGAAGACAATAGATAAACCCATCATTTTGGCTAAAAAACCAGATTTAAACAAAGAGAAAAATAGCCAGCCAAATGTTGAACAGAGTACTCCTAGCACCTCAGCTAGTGGTCCTAACAAAACTATCCCAATTACCAATCCAAACAAATTTCAGCAAATTAAAATTGCTGAAAAGAATTCAATTGAAAAGACAGATGTAAATATAAACAAATCGATTATTCCTTTCAACCTTGAGGGAGAGATTTCCAAGATAAAAATTACCATCCCCCTAGCTGACCTAGTAACCCAAGAAGTGTACAAAAACCAAGTTTTAAAAGCTTTGAACCTAGGAAGTGATACTGACACCTTAAACTTGATAGATGACAAGCCTGAGTTGTTGTTTGGTCCAGAAGTTGAAGGAAAATACCAAGAGGGGAATGTTCCTCCCTTTTATGTTAGTTTGAACATACATGAGAAAATCTTACACAACGCCATGCTAGATTCTGGGGCTTCACACAATCTAATGCCCAAGGTAGTAATGGAAATATTAGGCTTAGAAATTACTAAACCATACAAATATTTGTATTCCTTTGACTCAAGCAGAGTCAAATGTTTGGGTTTAATCAAATATTTATGTGTTAACTTAGCTCAAATCCCTGCTAAGAGTCTAGTAATGGACATAGTTGTAGCTGACATTCCCCCTAAGTATGGCATGCTCTTATCAAGATCATGGGGAGCCAAACTTCAGGGAAGCCTTCAAATGGACATGTCTTATTCCACCATCCCTGTTTTTAACCAAAACAGAAGACTATACATGGAATCTCACATGAAGTATATGGTGAGAAACGTAGAGAAACCAAACAACTGTCCAATCTATTATATTCAATCAAGTTTAGATTCCTTTATCTTATGCAACGAAGATGAAATTACTCAACAAGAAAAGGAAAACATAGACCCAACCAGGTTACCAGAACAATCAGAACTTCCCTCAAATCAGATACAAAACATTGGCAATCAACAGCAACAAGAAAATGAAAATGAAGAAAATATACTTTGGACAGTAAATTTTGATGGATCCTGTAATAAAACAAGTGCAGGGGCAGGTGTTTGGATTCAAAATACGAATCAGAGTTTTTCATACAAACTAGATTTCCCATGCACTAACAATATTGCCGAGTATGAAGCACTTCTCCTAGGCTTACAATTGCTTAAACAATTAGAAGCCCAAAATATATCAATCTTAGGAGATTCTGAACTTATCATAAGACAAATCAAAGGAGAATACTCAGCTAGAAATCCAAGGCTTAGGGAATATCGAAACGCTGCCCTTGATTTATTGAAAACCTTTGATAAGTATGAACTTATTTTCATTCCTAGAGCATTAAATCTTATAGAAAATGAACTCACTTTCAACGTCAGCAACTGCCAAATACTTGAGATAAATGAACAGCTTAGCGTAAAGGTAAAACACAGGCCTGTTGTGCCTGATAATGAAGATCACTGGCAAGTTTTTGATTCTGACAAACACATAGATGATTTCTTAAAATCAGAAAACGATTTCGACATACTAATATCAGAAACCAACCATAAAGAAAACTGTTTGTATATTGAACAAATCCCAGAAGTTGAAATGACCTATTCTGCTGATATAAATCATTATGAGAATCCTTTTGAAGCAGAGATAATTGACAACGCAAACCAAGAAGACTTGGAAGTTTTACAATGCAAGAACGATACAATTCCAAGAGGTCTCACACCTTTAGAACACCTTTTCGATTTTAGCGATGTAGCCAAATAACCAAGAATGGAGCTTGTGGAAACAAATGTAGAAGAACATAAAATAGGTAGCCTAGCAGAACCCAAGATGATTAAATTGTCCAGCACTCTCCCAGCTCACATAAAATTGCAATACATAGAGCTGTTCAAAGAGTTTAAAGATGTTTTTTCTTGGGGGTACAAAGACCTGAAAGCTTATGATACCAACATCATTCAACACAAAATCCCTCTCAAAGAAAATCAAAAGCCTTTCAAACAAAAGCTAAGGAGAATAAAACCTCTCTTACTACCTTTAGTTAAGGCAGAAATTGAAAATATGCATGATGCTGGGATTATAATACCAATTAGATATTCAGAATGGGTATCAAACTTAGTATCTGTTAGAAATAAAACAGGGGAAATCAGGCTCTGTATTGACTTCAGAAATTTAAATAGAGCCTCTTTAAAAGAAAACTACCCCTTACCCAAAATGGACCATATACTTCAAAGGGTAGTTGGGTCAAAAAGGATATCCTTCTTAGATGGGTTCTCGGGTTACAGCCAGGTGTTAGTGTTCCCAAGTGATCAAATCAAAGCTGCTTTTACCACACCTTGGGGCACCTTTATGTATGTAAAAATGCCTTTCGGATTGATGAATGCAGGGGCCACCTTCCAAAGGGCCATGGACATAGCCTTCTCTAAATATATTGGCTATTTCATAATCATTTACCTTGATGACATAACCATTTTCTCAAAAACTGATGAAGAACATTTGATTCACTTAAGAAATTTTTTTGAGAAGTGTAGGAAATTTGGCTTGTCATTGAATCCCAAGAAGACACTCTTTGGTCTCCAAGAAGGTAAACTTCTTGGCCATATAATTTCAGAAGAGGGAATCAAACTAGACCCTACAAGGATAGATGGAATATTACATATCAGCCATCCAAGAAGCCTCAAAGAATTACAATCTTTCATTGGAAAGATTAATTTTCTGAGAATTTTTATCCCCAATCTTGCTGAGCTATTAAAAAACATTACAAACATGCTTAAGAAAGATGTAGGTGTAAAATGGACTTTAGCAGCTAAAAAATCATTCGAACTGGTCAAACAAGCTCTTACTCAAACACCAGTCCTGATTAGTCCAGATTTCACCAAAGACTTTTATATCTTTTCTTTTGCATCTGAGCATACAATAGCTGCAGTATTACTTCAAAAGAACGACTTGGGGAAAGAAAAACCAATATCCTTCTTTAGTAGGGCCTTAAGAGATGCTCCTCTCAAATATAACATAATGGAGAAGCAAGCCTTAGCATTAGTGAAAGCTTTAAAGGACTTTAGGGTCTATATTTTACACTCTCACATAATTGCTTTTGTTCCACATACTATTGTCAAGGACATTCTAAGTCAAGACCCTGATGGTAAAAGGGGAAAATGGATTGCAACTATTCTTGAGTATGACTTAGAAATCAGGCCCACCAAACTAGTTAAAGGGCAAGGATTAGCGAAAATTATGGCTGAGTATAACTTCCAAGCACTAGACATGAATATGGTAGATGTGTTGGAAGAAATAGAAGAATCTACTGCTCCTTTCATTGAAGAAAAATTTCTAAATTCTCCTTGGTATGCTGAAATTATTTATGTGCTTTTATATTTAAATGCCCCTCCTTCTTTGTCTAAAACTAAAGCTATATTTTTGAAACAAAAAGCTTTGAGTTATTGCATCTTAGATGGGGTATTATATTGGAAAAATGCTATTGGAATTTTGATTAAATGTTTACTTGAATATGATGCAGGGAAAATCATGCATGAATTGCGTGACGGAGAATGTGGAGGAACCCTCTACTGGAAGGCCACAGCGAACAAAATTCTTAGATCTGGTTACTATTGGCCTACCCTTTTCCTAGACACTCAGAAGTTGGTCATGTCTTGCCATAAGTGTCAAATTTTTTATGGCAAAATAAAAATTCTTCCCTTACCCTTACATCCTATCAGAGTTGAGGCACCTTTTCAACAATAGGGTTTAGACTTCATTGGGGAAATTCACCCATCCTTCTCAGCCCAACATAAGTGGATCCTCACGGCCACTGACTTCTTTACTAAGTGGATAGAAGCTATACCCTCCAAAAATTCTAATGACTCTGTCATTATCAAGTTTCTTGAAACAAATATCCTATCCAGATTTGGTTGTCCCAGAAAAATCATAATAGACAATGCTGCTGCTTTTAAAACTAAGAAAATGGTTGATTTCTGTTACAAATACCACATAACCTTGGGCCATGCCACTGCTTATTATCCCCCAGGAAATGGATTAGCTGAATCTTCCAAAAAGAGCCTCATCAATATCATCAAAAAACTATTGGAACAGAATCAGAAATCATGGCACAGTAAGCTGGTTCATGCCTTATGGGCTGATAGGTTAACTACAAAGAAGTCCATAGATATGTCCCCCTATCATCTAGTCGATGGCATGGATGCAATTTTTCCCACCTCATTGGGAGTTCCAGTCATGAAATTCATTCAAGAAGTGTAGGTCGAAGAGAATGATATGCAGAGGAGAATCAATCAAACCATCCATTTACAACAGACTAGAGAAAAAGTCTATGAAAGGACGCAGTTAGTCCAAGAAAATGTAAAGAAACTATTTGATAAGAGGACTAAGGCAAACAATTTCCAGGTTGGAAATGTTGTTCTTAAATGGGATTCAAGTAGAGAAGAGAAGGGAAAACATGGCAAGTTTGAGAACTTGTGGAAAGGTCCCTATATTGTTCATGCTGAGAGGGGTCACAATGCATTTTTCTTGAAAGAATTGAATGGAGAATATCTGTATGGAGGTCCTGTCAATGGCAGGATGCTAAAGCATTACTTCTGCCGGGAATCATGAGTTTCAAAGCATTTTATTTTTTCATTGTAAATATCATAATCTAAACGTTACATTCAAAGTTAGAAAAATTAAAATACAAAAACAGTAAAAGAAAGAAAAGAGGGCAGATTGTAAAAGCAATAAAGGTACAACCCCATACCACAAAAGAGAAGCAAAATCTGAAAGTGTGCAAGCTCAAATGCCACTACTGAAACACACTTCTAGTCAGCCATAAAACCTAATCACGGCTAATTAGTTTTAAATTGACTTCTGATAGGTTAGTGAATTCGATTTTCCAAACAGCTTAATCTTGGCTTATCAATAGGTAGATTAGATTAGAAATTAAAGGTTCAAACATGCTCACAATCCGAACCTTATTTCTCAAAGAGAAGAATGACTCTAATCTGTTTCAAATTCTGAGTCAAAACAAAAGAAAAACTGGTTCTAATCAGCTCAAAATCTAAACCAGAAAACAAGCAAAGAACAACTCAAACAGAAGTAAAAACAGAGATGAAAAAAGATGAAGGAAGTGCTTGAACTTTCAGACCTTAAGCCTTCCATTTTGATTTAATTTTCTGAAAAATAATATCTATGTGCAGCTTGTTATTTTATGCCATAGATCAGCAACAAGTTAGACTGTTCAATCCTGACTTGTATGCCTTTAAATTTCTGTTTTAGAAAATAGTGAATAAAAATCTATTAGACTGTTTAATCCTAACAGATAGTAGTTTAGGTAGAGAAATATATGAACTAAACTATTTAATCTGAGTTCATGCAGAAATAAGAGGTAGAAATAGATTAGATTTCTTGCTTTCAAAAGAATAAAATGTTGTAAGAGAGTTTTCCAATCCAAGTGCACTCTAAAGAAGAAAAAATGTTAGATCAACAGGATTGGGTAGGTAGAAAGCTTGTGTTGATGAAAATCCATTATTTTTCATGGCTGCTAATATTATTTCAGAGCAAAAGAAGACTATCCAAATGAAGAAAAGGCAGCCTAAAGGATGAGGCACTGATCAGCCTCCAGAGAATGCAAGTTTGAAATTCTTGATGCCTTCAAGAAAGCACCATCCCCGAGTGGGGCCACTGTTAGCCACCTATAACATTATGTCATATCAAGTGGTCGCTAAATCATTTAGGATAGCCTTCAAGAAACATTTTTTTTGCAAAAATTTTTGATGCTTAAAGTCTTCTGAAGATATTCCATCCTTTGGTTAATCGTCACTGTTGTTCCCCTTTTTGAACTTGGAAATTCTGTTGTTTTTCCATGAAGAAAAAACTACTGCAAAAATCTCATTTTCCCCCTCCTCCACTCAAAAACTAACCTTCATTTTATCCACTTTTTTCCCCTACGAAATTCCTCTAATTTTCATATTTTCCCTTCTTCCCTTCATAAAAATCCCTTTTACAAAGTCTAAAACTCATTTTTGGACTTTACCGAAACCCCCAAATCCATCAAAAACTATGAAAATTTTCATAAAAAATAAGTTTTTTGAGCTGCAGGCTTAAGCCCCTTTAGGCTAAGTCTAAACTACTTACCCCCATGTGCCAGTGCCCTAGAACCAGGTGCTAGAATCATAAAGAGCTTATCGCATCGGCAACAAACGAAGAACGCAAGTCTTCGGCCTTTATAAAACTTCCAATGCGATTGGCCTCTGATTATAAACCCCGAGCCCTTTTGCCACTTCATATAACTCATAGCCCCGCAATCGGGCACTAAAACTTGTGAATAACTCATCTCCGATGCATATTTCTCTTTGTTAATTCAAAAAACCCACTTTCCTAAGTTTTGGTCTAAACCCGCCAAAACAATGTTTTTTAAAGTAAATGGGTAGATTGAAAAGCCCCGCATCATTTTTCCGATGCGATTGAGCCCTTTCATATAAACCTCCGCTTTTCTCCATATAAACTAACACTCGGGACCAAGAGTTTAAGTCCCAAAGCATTAATCGCATCAGAGAAATCAAAATGGTTAGATTGAAAGACCTGCACCAAAGTTCCGATGTGATTGGCCCTTATACATAAAGCCCCGGGCCTTTGCTCTCCATACATTCAAAGGCTCTGCAGACAGGCGCCAACCATCATATATATAACCCGCCCGATACATAAACCTTTGTATTTTATTTTTTGTGTTTTTCATATGTATTAAAGGGTTTCTGCTGATGCGTGATTTGAAACAATATCCACCGTTGATCTCAGACCAAATCAACGGACTACGCAAATTCACATCGGCACTTTTTCATCAGGCACATTTTATTTCCTCCCTCGATTGGCATTCCCCGATCCATTCTCAGCCATCGATCTGATCTACAGATCGACGGCTCACAATCAATCGCATCAGCACCTTACAAGTTCTTCCCCCCTCCGATCGCATGCCCCCGATTGCATCTAGACTGTCCACATGTCCAGATCGGACGATCCAGAATGTGTCTCCCGTCTTTGGTTTAAAAAAATGCAGCCCCGCTCATAATGTTTCTCGTCCAATTGTAGCCGTTGATCTCTACAGATCAACGGTCCTCATTAACCCTTCCTCCACCATTGTATTATTTCGTTTATTCCCCAGATGCAATCTCCGCCGTTGATTCTTAGATCCAACGGCTCATATTTAACCCGACAGGCCTGCCTCCTGTGGGTCCTGCCTTCTTCAAAATTTGACTTTGGTCATCCATCTTAGATCCAATGTCTTGGATTGAAACCTTCCATCTTTCTACTGCCCACGCATCTTGCCGATATTTCTCTCGCTTCCCCACCGTTAGATCTGAGGCCCCAGATCTAACGGCTGACATTCTATATCGCATGACTTCATGCGCTAAGGTTAATTTCCCAAAGGCTGCACGATATAAGTTGTTTTTCAAGGACACGTGTTGGGAGGGAACGCATATCGCGTTCAAAAAGTCAAAACCACCTCCCCGCCTATTTCTCACGTGAAAACAATTGTTTTGCCCTCCGAAACCGCTTTTCCCCATTTCTATTATGATTCATCGCGCGCGGTGCCTGCCATTGACCTCTGCAGATCAACGGCCCAGATCCAATCTGGCCATACACCATCGCCCTCCACCCTCTCCAAAGGATTTCAATGAGTAATCTCAACCGTTGATCCCCTGGGCTGATCTCATTCGATGGCCCGGGTTATATCCGAAACCCCGAATTTCATTTAAATGCTTTTCCTCCTCCAAAAGGTTTTTAACCTTATATCTTCGAGTTTTCTTATTTTTTCACGATAATGTGACTCCTTCACATTATTAATTCACCGCTAATCTCAACCGTTGATCTCCTTTATTAGTCATAGATCGACGATTCTAACTTAATTCTTCCCCCACTTTCCTTTTGACCTCCCGCAAACAGATCTTCACCGTTGGATGCTGCCATCCAATGGCCATGCTCCCACCCACAACCTCTGAAGCATTTTTCCAAAAAAATGCAGGATTTCTTAATTATTTTTTTATTTTGCAGGTGTTGAGTGGTTTTCCATTACATCAAAGGAAAACCAAAGGCTGGGGATGATGATCCTTTGTGCCTTTGTGCTTACAAAAAGATCATTCCACAGGGTTTGAATCCGCGTTTCATCAATGATTCATGGGCATTGATGCCATATGAGCCCTGTGCGGCCCTGCACATCAACAAGACACAAAATTAAATAAAACAAAAGAGTATCAGTGCTGAAGACTAAAACAAATCAGAATGAAAGATTAAAGCCTAATCCACTAGTATAATGCAGATTTGAAGTGGATTAACAGTGATTAAAGAAAATTAAAAGATCTGAGACAGAAAAGCCTCCACCACCACAACAGAGGCCAATTGATTCCTATCAGCTACCTCAATGCCACCTATTGCCTCAAAGCATTCAAACAGAGGCCGAAGTTATTTATCAGAAAAAATATATTTGCCTCAGCGCAGCCAAATAGTTAATTCTGCCAAAGGAAACTAATGCAAAAAATATCAGTAGAGTTGTTACATCCTGAAACAGAGCCTTAAAGTCAATAAAATCTCCCCTCGAGCTTAAATCTTAAATGTAAACCATTAATACAGACAAACACCAGTAAACTTCTCCATCGAGCCCCTCAAAGGCCGAGAAGCATTAATCTGTATTAATTGAACCCAGGAGATCTTTTATCAAATCCCACCTCCTCATTCTTTCTATAAATAATCCTGTAGAAGATGAGAAATTTTTGGTTGTTTGGTTACTATTTGTAATACTGAAACTCTTTGAAATAATACATAGTTTGTTGAAGTTGAAGAAGAAATTGAAGTCTTGGAAGCCCTGATGATTTTGTTGCATGCTTGTTCTTGAGAAGGCTCTATCATTAGATCCATGAGCTTGGTTGTTGTTGAAGTATTCTGAACTGTTTAATGTTTTCCCTTGTTTTCATTTTGTTCCATAAATTCTTACTGCAGTAGGATGAAATTTTTAGGCTAAGAAATGACTCTTGGAATCACCTTAGACCTTTTTATCCTTCACTATTTTATGTTTTCTTCTGCTGAAGTATTTTAGAGTCTTTAATCTCTTTCTTTAGTCTTCATGCTTGTTTATTTCTCTAATAGTTCGAATAGTTGGTTTCAGCATGATTTATGGTTTTCCCTGCTTGTTTGCTGCCACTTAAAGATTGTTATTGAAGTCTCCCTTTGAAGTTTCTTTGTTTACAATGAGCCAAGGAGGTCTGTTTTGATCTTGTCCCTTGTCCTTGCTTGAACAGTTAGCTTAAAGGTCTTTATAGTTGTGATCATAGATGTATTTAGGTGTTCCCTCTTCTATGACCGCAATTATCAGTGAATCTTTTATGTTTTCTAGGTCATTTGAAATAAAATCTTTGAGGAAATAGGGTGTTCCCCGAATCTTAGATTTTATTTTAAAAGTTGTTTTGAAATCATTATTTGCTTAAATTGTGATTTGTAGAATTCATGGTTAGCCCTGTCTATCGAATTGCTCTTTATTGTTCAATTTGTGCTTTCAAATTCCCTTTGTTGAGAATTAAACTTCTCTTTCCAAATCATTGATGTCCATCTCATTCCAAAACCAAAGGATCCTGCAGCCAAGTTAGATTTTCCCTTTGATATCCCATATCCATTGATAAGTTTGTCATGACCTCTTTTTGACTCCATTTCCCAATGAAGCTGACATTTCCCCTTTCTATCTATCTTTCCTAGACCTTTTAGGTTCTTTTGTGTCAACTCAACCAAACAAATAAACAAACACTTGCACTTAATAACTAGTCTAAAACCAATACTCAAAGCACACAAGATAAACCTTTGCAAAAACAAATAATTTGAGAGATCCCTATCTGAGAGTAGGAGGACTAGATCCTGTAACTCTAAAGATTGGTTCTGATGTTTCCTTGTCTTTTGATTTTCCAAACTATCAAAACATGGGACACTGACACTAATAACATGGCAGAGTATGAGGCACTTATCTTAGGCCTCCAAATCATCAAAAATTTAGGAGGTAAAAGTATTTTAATCATGGGAGATTAGGAATTATTCATAAAACAAATAAATGCAGAGTATTATGTTCATAATCCTATATTAGCCAGATATAGAGATACAACAACTAATTTATGTGAAGATTTATTGGAATGTAAGTTTGCTAATATACCTAGAAAACAGAACATTCAAGCACATTGTTTGGAAAATTTTACTGGCACATGCAACTTACCTTTTCAACCAACACATAGGTATACTGCTAAAGTAAAATATAGACCCATTGTCCCAGAAAATGCCAAATACTGGCATATTTTCTCTAAAGATGAACAGATTTACCATTTTTTGAGTAATGAGGAAGAATTTCAAAATTGTAAGATAGATTCAGACTGTAATATAGATTCAGATTTTAATTGTGAAATAGATAACATAGATGTACATAAATTTAACAAACCCACTGTATTTACTCAATTTGACATAGATAACTTAGAGAAAGTAGATATAGAGGAAATCATTGAAGAAGAAATTGACATGTTAGATCTAAAAGATAGTTTTTTACCTAAGGGTTTAACTCCTTTGGAGGACCTTTTTTATTCCAATGATGTGCCTAAAAAGCCAAAAATGGAACCAGTCAGGTCTGACATTGAGGAATGTAACATTGGGACAAAATTAAATCCAAAAATGATTAAACTGTCAAAATCTTTACCTCTTCAAGAAAAATAAAATGCATTGAACTTTTAAAGGAATATCAAGATGTGTTTGCATGGAGTTATGAAGGTCTTAAATCTTATGACACAAACATAATTCAACATAATATTCCTATAAAAGATGACCAGAAACCATGTAAGCAAAAATTGAGGAGGATTAATAATGTCTTATTACCTTTGATAGAAAAGGAAGTTAAACGCATGTATGATGCCCAAATTATTGCACCAATCAGAGATTTTGATTGGGTTTCAAACTTAGTACCTACCAAAAAGAAAACATGTGAAATCAGATTATGTGTAGACTTTAGGAATCTCAATAAAGTATCTTTTAAGGATAATTACCCTTTACCCAAGATGGATCATATTTTACAAAGGGTAGTAGATTCTTCTAGGATATCTTTGTTGGATGGTTTTTCAGGATACAACTAGATTCTTGTTCAAAAGGAAGACCAAGCTAAAACAACTTTTACCACTCCTTGGGGCACTTTCATGTATGCGAAAATGCCTTTTGGTTTGATGAATGCTGGAGCTACCTTTTAGAGGGCTATATACATAGCCTTTGCAAAGGAAATACGTGACTTCTTGGTTATTTATTTAGATGATATTACTATTTTTTCTAAGTCAAATAATGAACACTTGGATCATTTGAGACAAGTTTTTATTAAATGTAGAAAATTTGGTATATATTTAAACCCTAAGAAGACTCTTTTTGGACTAGAGGAGGGTGAGTTACTAGGACACATAATTTCAAAGGAAGGTATTAGGATAGATCCTGTAAGAATAGAGGCTATTCTGAACATTCAACTACCTAGAAATATCAAAGAGTTACAAGAATTTTTAGGTAAAATTAATTTTTTGAGAAGATTTATTTCAAACTTAGCAGAAATCATCAGAGAACTGAATAAAATTCTTAAAAAGGACTCAGTTTTAAAATGGAAAGTTGAAGCAAAACAATCATTTGACTCTATTAAACAAGCTTTAACTAAAACACCAATCTTAATCAGTCCATATTTCAAAAAATACTTTATAATTTTTCATTTGCCTCAGAACACACCATTGCTGCAGTTCTACTACAGAAGAATGATCAAGGTTTTGAATAGCCTATAGCCATTTTCAGCAAGACCCTTAGAGATGCACCTCTGAAATATAACATAATGGAGAAACAAGCTTTAGCCTTAGTTAAAGCCATAAAAGATTTTAGAGTTTACATTATGTACTCCCACATTATTGCCTATGTCCCTAATTCTGTAATAAAAGACATTCTTACTTAGGATGGTCCTGATGAAAGAAGAGGAAAGTGGATTGCCACTATCCTAGAATATGACATAGAGATTAAACTAACTAAACTCATTAAAGGACAAGGATTAGCCAGATTGATGGCTAAATCCAATTGCAATGCATTAGATATAAATTTTATTGCTCAGGTTGATAACCAGGAAGAGATGGTGACTCCACTGATCAGTGAAGCCTTTCTAGATTCACCATGGTACTCAGATATTATCTTTGTACTTACACACTTATAAGCTCCTCCTGAATTAACAAGGACTGAAGCTAGATTCATTAAACTTAAAGCAATGAGATTTTTTATTTTGGATAATGTGCTTTTTTGGAAAGAACAAAGTGGGATATTACTGAACTGCTTACTAAAATCAGAAGCTGACAAAATTCTTGAAGAATTTCATGCAGGTGATTGTGGAGGACACTTGTATTGGAAAAGTACTGCAGATAAGATCCTTAGAGCTGGTTTTTACTGGCCTACCTTATTTGCTGATGTGAAAAAATTTGTTACATCATGTCATAAATGTTAGATTTTTAAAGGAAAAAATAAGTTGTTACCCTTACCTCTAAAGCCTATTTCTACTGAAATGCCATTTCAACAATGGGGTTTAAAATTCATTTGGGAAATTCACCCTCCATCTTCTGGCCAACACAAGTGGATTTTGACTGCCACAGATTACTTTACTAAGTGGATTGAAGCCATTCCTACCAGACAAGCCACTGACTCAGTCATTATCTCTTTCATAGAAAACAAACTTTTATCTAGATTTGGATGCCCACAGAAAATAATTACTGATAATGCATCAACATTTAAATCTAAGAAAATGATTTCCTTCTGTCACAAGTATCATATTACCCTAGGCAACTCTACTTCTTATTACCCTCATGGTAATGACCTAGCTGAATCTTCAAATAAAAGCCTTGTGAATATCATTAAAAAACTACTTGAAGACAACAAGAAAACTTGGAATAAAAAGTTAGTCTATGCCTTATGGGCAGATAGACTTACTACCAAAAAGTCAATTGGAACCTCTCCTTACGAAATTGTATTTGGGATGAATGCATTTTTCCCATCATCATTAGGTGTTCTAGTAATGAAGATCATTCAAGAATCACAAGTGGAGCTAAATGATATACAAAGAAGGATAAATCAAACAATTCATCTACAACAAACAAGGAAGAAGTCTATGAAAAATCTCAAGTCATTCAAGATAAAATCAAGAAAATTTTTGACAAAAGAAGTAAAGAAAATGACTTTTTCATTTGAGATAAAGTATTAAAATGGGATTTCAGGAGAGAAGAAAAAGGCAAGCATGGAAAGTTTGACTTTATATGGAAAGGACCATATGTAATTTATGGATATAGGGGTAACAATGCTTTCTTCATCAAATATTTGGATGGAACAGATATTTAAGAAGGATCAGTTAATGGTAGAATGCTCAAACACTACTATTCTTCTAAGTTAACCAATATTTAGTCCCAGTTAGTTTTTACATCATTGTAAATATCCATTGAAGTTTTAGTTTGGATTCGATATTTTCTTTCCAAAGTTGAAGCCCGAAGAGAAGGCCCTAAGCTTTGAAGAGTAAAATGTCATAAATATGAATGTTTGCAAAAAACAAAAGATAAATACTGGATCATCAAGGTCAAAATTGAAGGGTACTAGTCTTAGAGTTCTTGACATTTTACCAGGAAATGCCATCCCCATGTGAAGCTGCTGTTAGGGTCCCATAAGTATAGGATTCATAATTTGGAATTGACTTATGATAGTCTTGTAAAATATGTACATACCTTGCTTCTACAAGTTGTTTTCCCATATTTTGTATAAAAAAAAATAGAAAATCAAAAAGAGGGTAAAAGTCCTAAAAGAAAGATCAAAGGACTTAAAAAAAATATAGAGCCCAAAAGAAAAAGATGAAAATAAAACATGAAAGTGTGCAAATCCAAATGCCACTCCTTTTTAATTTTGCTAAATGATTATGGCAAAGTGTCAATAAATGCCATAATCCATGTGAGTTAAACTTTTTAAACTTGACTTGTGATGTTTTCAATTTACATGTTTTAGATAGTGAATAAAGATTGGTGAGACAATTTAATCCTAACTAATCAATAGATAGGTAGAGAATAAAGAGGAGCTCATCAATTTAATCTGAGCCCTCGGATGGAATAAGGTAGATTTAGATAGTTTTTATGCTTTCAAAAGAATAAAATGTTTCAAGGTAAAAAGCTCAAATGCACCTACAAAAAGGAAGAAAATATGTTAGATTAATGTTGAGAAGGTAGAAAGAAGTGGGAAAAATCATGTAATATTTATCACTGGGAAAAAAATCACTTATTTCCCTTCCCTTGTAAGTCTTCAATATTCTATCCTTCCAGTCAAAGAGGCTCAGAGCATTTCTCTGACTTCTGTTGGGACCGGACCCAAGGCTCAATGACTGGATAGTGGAAAATGTTGAATTCTTATAATAAACTCCCCTTCACCAATATTCATTCATCATTCTTACATTTAATTCATTTTCATAAGTAAAAACTCATTTTTTACTTAATGATACATAAGAGCCCATTTGATTAACTCCATTCATAAAGCATACAAACCCTCAAGAAACACTCTATCCTGAGTAAAAGTGGTGAATTTATGAAATACTAAGCTTTGCTTTAAAAAAAATCACTTTACTTAGTCATAAAAGTGTATTTTTGTGTATTCCTTTCCCCTTGTCATATTAATTTCTAACTTATGCTAGTAAATCCCTAAAATTACCTTATCCTACCTATATAATTCCCTTTATGTAAATATCCCCCTAAAACCCACTATTATATAGTTTTCAGACCAAAGTTAATATGCACATACTGAATTAAAATCCCAAGTTATACCCCCTTTGGTCTAAAACTAACATTAATCAAATACGCCACCCCCTATGGTTATAGACCCCTCCAAAATTCTAAAACTATATAATAAAACTAAAAATGGAAATCGGCTTTTATTGCATATCTTATGTACTTCTAAAGCGCTATAACATTTTCCTACCATCACATTTTATCCTAAGTGTTAAAGATATATTAAGTCTTTTGTAAAGATTTAAACCCCTGCGCCTTTGTGAATGCACTTACCTCCTCGCATAAACTCAAGCCAAGGTTAAAGTGTGACCTTCCCATTATGTAAAACCTCAAGTTTTATATAAAATTAACCCAAGGATAAACCCTATAATCCCGCTCCATGCGCTCCCTCTCACATACTTTTAAACCCTTTTCACTACACATAAGCCCCGCTTATATATAACCCCGTTGGATATAAAACTTTGGTTATAATTCATATAATACAAAGGTTTTATTAAATTATCAATTTCCCAGCGCATAAGTCACCCCGGTCCCACATGTCTTTTCGCGCGCACCTTCCCTTTTAATCTTGGCCCTTCGCTTCAACTTGTTAGATCTGACGGTGTAGAATCGATATCGCGCTCGTAAACCAAACATCCACCCAAAGCCAAAATGATCCGGATTTATGTAGGAACGCAACAGAATACAGAAATAACCATAAACATAGATATGCAGCGGAAATAATGCGTCATTTCATTAATATCAAATAACAGAAATATGCTTACAGACATAATGGAAATACAATAGCTAGGGTGCTGGTAGAGAATCTCTGAGAAGAGATGTGGTGGCTACAGACCTCTGAACTGTGTTACAATGAGGCTCGAGGGCCTATTTATTGTTGAGAAACAATGTAGAATTCGAAACGTCCAAAAAACCTAACTGTCGGAGACGAGGCGCCAAAACTGTGGGCGCCCGTTTGGGTAAATTGGTGGTTCAACTTCCCAGGGGCGTAACTTTGGCATCCAATCCCCGTTTGATGCGCTCAATAGCTCGTTGAAAGATCTGTCAGGGAATTCAATTTTGAACGAGCACCATTGGCCCATGGACCCATGTTGCTCTCGCGTTTCCCAAAAAAATGTTGTTTAGGGCCTCAAAACGGCTTCGGAAGTTCGGGGCCCGAAAAGCTGCTAAAAATAGTAAGTTTTGTTGCAACTTGAAAATTGAAAAGAGCGAAGATGGGCAACTTAGATGAATAGGTGGGTGGCCACCGATATCCTGGATCATTCCGCCCCCAAAACGGCTCAGAGTGTGGGACATGAAAACTTTGCTAAAAATAGTAAGTTGTGCTGAATGTGAAAAGCTGCAAGAATTGATGGTGCTGGTCCAAATGGAATAGGTGGGTGGCCACTGATATCCACCTGGATCATTCCTCCCTCGTTAGGAAGCAATGGTCCCCATTGCATTGAGATCCTCCATGAGATGAGGCAAATTTTGTTGAACTGGGTATTAGATTTGTTGAAGATGTCATGGACCTGCGGGAGGACATGATGGATGTGTTTAGTAATTTCGGTTTCTTTATCGGCCTCAGAAAGTACATGCGTAGATTCTGTATGTGTAGTTGCAGGAGGTATGGCAACATCAGGGGGCGGTGCGTCGGGGGTTAGATCAATGGAGTGCTTGTCCTGACGGTGTAGAGGAACCTCTATGAGTGAGGAGAAATTGTCATCGTATTCCTCCATGACTTTGATCATCTAACGCGACCATGAAAGGGAGCCATTTGTTTCGAGGTTGTGGCCATAATATTCTTCTTTCCCTGTGAGCGAGTTGTAAGGTAAATAAATTTCCTAGTTTGGGAAACAATCTTACTGCGTTGTTTTGCGGTAGTCAAAGAGATGATAGGAGACGGTACTACCTCTAGTATCCTGCACAAGTTATTTCCCAAAGTAATAATAACAGCACGAGGCCTAGACTCATACATAGCATGTCACCTCCACAAGTATGGTTGGCCCAATAATACATCAGCTACATCAAGAGGAGCAACATCACACAATACCTCATCCGTGAATGGATTGATACTGTACGGAAGGCGGCACTGCTGGCAGATGCAGAGATCTCTCCTTGGGTGGAGCCACCCTATGGTATACGACTGTGGGTGTGCTATGGTTAGTAGGCCGAGCCACTTCACAACCTCTACTGAAATGAGGTTCTTTTGGCTTCCCATTGTCCCCGGCTGGCTTGCGGCGGAGAACCCTTCACCCTTGCGATTGGAAGGCGCTCCCCCTCCTCTAGATCCTCTAGACCCTCCCTCTGGATCTTGGTGGTGGCAACAATGGCACTGGGATCTGCATCAATGATCTGCTTCCCTTTTTCATTGCCTTTGTTTGGTTCTAACTCGGGATCAGAAAATGCATCTGATTCGGGTGCCTTTAGTTCAGCCACCAAAGACTGTTTGGCCTGACACTCATTTGTGTTGTGAGTGGGGCTATTATGAAATTCACACCACTTCCTTGTGTCCTTATTTGGATTTGTGGTGTTGTTATGAGTCGCATTGCTTTGGCCTTGCCCCTTGTTCTTTAGTTCGGGGGCACCTTTCAGATTCAGAGATCCAAAGTCTCACTTCTTCTGCTTAAATTTCTACTCGATCTTGGTGCCATAGCGATATGCCATGCCAAGTGATGTAATGTCGAGGAACTCCATTTCCTCCTAAATGTGTTTGTGGAGACAGCCGCGGTACTTGAGCACCAAATGTATCTCTGAATCTTTAATTCCCAACTTTTTGCGCAGGGTATGGAACAAATTCGTCAGTTCGTGCACATCTTGATCCTTTTGTTGCCGCAGCGTGGTCCATTGGATATATTTGTCCTCATAGCTCCCCACGGGGTAATATTGTTCCTTGATGCCGTCTCGGAACGAATTCCAAGTGGGTGTGGTCGAGAACAGAGAGGGTTCCCCTTCGCCCTCTTGCTCACGGTAGGTTTCCCACCAGTCTTTGACATGGGGGGCGGCTTTGAGGAGTGCAAAAATAATCTTTTCTCGGTCAAAGAAGTCATGGACCGAGAAATACCCTTCCAACAAATTTAACCATCTGTCTACAGCGTCTGCATCTATTTTTCCTTCAAATATAGGAATGTCAAAGTTTACCTGTACCTTGAAGGGAGTGGCGCCTCCAGAGTGGCTGTTGGATGCGGATGCGCCATATGTGGGCAGTCGTTGAAGGATTTGAGCAAAGTTATCCATCATCACGTTCCTTTGTTTCTCGAGAGCCTCCTCGAGCAGTATTTTGATAGGATCTCCTGCTCCCTCGTCTTTCTTTTCTTCCGCCATGGGAGGTCGTCGGGGTTTGCGAGGCTGATCTTGCAAGGGTTCAACCAGATTGAGCCCTAACTCCTTATACCCTGACCGCGTTGGGGACATGCAAAGAAAAACAAAGAAAGAGCAAACCCGATCTGATACCACTGATCCGGATTTATGCAGGAACGCAACAGAATATAGAAATAACCATAAACATAGATATGCAGCGGAAATAATGCATCATTTCATTAATATCAAATAACAGAAATATGCTTACAGACATAATGGAAATACAATAGCTAGAGTGCTGGTAGCGAATCTCTGAGAAGAGATGTGGTGGCTACAGACCTCTGAACTGTGTTACAATGAGGCTCGAGGGCCTATTTATTGTTGAGAAACAATGTAGAATCTGAAACGTCCAAAAACCTAACCGTAGGAGATGAGGCGCCAAAATTGTGGGTGCCCGTTTGGGTAAATTGGTGGTTCAACTTCCCGGGGGCATAACTTTGGCACCCGATCTCCGTTTGATGCGCTCAATAGCTCGTTAGAAAGATCTATCCGAGGACTTCAATTTTTGAACGAGCAACATTGGTCCATGGACCCATGTTGCTCTCCGTTTTCCCAAAAAATGTCGTTTAGGGCCTCAAAACGGCTCCGGAAGTTCAGGACCCGAAAAACTGCTAAAAATAGTAAGTTTTGTTGCAACTTGAAAATTGAAAGAACTGAAGATAGGGGTTCAAATGGAATAGGTGGGTGGCCACCAATATCCACCTGGATCATTAAGCCCCAAAAACAGCTCCGAGAGTGGAGGACCCGAAAACCTGCTAAAAATAGTAAGTTGTGCTGAATGTGAAAAGCTGCAAGAATTGATGGTGCTGGTCCAAATGGAATAGGTGGGTGGCCACCGATATCCACCTGGATCACAAAATCAACGCAAAATGGGTTGTTTTCAATATACCGCCTCCCTTGACATGGCATGATTTCATTCGACTGCGTTCGTTTCACCAAATATAGCTTACCACTGTGAGCCAACGTGAAAACGATCGCTGGTTTTCGCATTTGAAAATCCAAACTGCCTCTCGCCTTTGATAAGACTGGAAATTAATGCATTAATAGTGATTAATTCCAAAGGTTAAAAACCTTTGAAACATCATTTTAATGTTTAATTGCGTATTCCTAACTAAAAAAAAAGAGCTCCGCCCGACTGTATTGAAGCCTCCCGACTGTGATAAAATTCCCAAAACATGATTTTATCTGTGGAAACTCCCTATTTTCA
Organism: Pinus albicaulis; assembly: GCA_034641835.2. Taxonomy (NCBI): domain Eukaryota; kingdom Viridiplantae; phylum Streptophyta; class Pinopsida; order Pinales; family Pinaceae; genus Pinus; species Pinus albicaulis. The sequence continues at coordinate 143,698,794 of CM076582.1, forward strand.
CCATTGATCTCCTGTTTGAACACTATAAAAGCCATTTATCTGCACCAGGACCCGTCAACAGGAACAAACGAAAGCTTCATAAACTCTTTCAAGTGTCAAATTACCTGCAAATTCAGGTACTTTGCATTAGTTTAAAACCCTGCACAGTCAATTCTGAAACGTCCTTAAGAAGAACAAGCTTTCAATTAGAAAAATTTATCAGGAGATTTCCCAAAAAATGCCCTAAAACAGGCCAAACCCTCGCAAATTTTCCCCATAAATTGTTGTGTTCGAAACAGCCTCTCCTGAAGCCAATTTCCTCAGTTGTGTTCACTTAAAATCAAATTCAAAGAATAGGGAGGAGGTTGAAGCCCAAATATTTCCTAAAAATGCCTTTTTGAAGCCCAAATATATCCTGAAAACGCCTTTTTTTTACAGTCCAAATTATTCAGAAAACCCTAGTTTTCTGTCTTAAACCAGTTTGCATATCCAAGAAGCCTAATTGAGCAAATATATCACTTGAAGCTTATCCTTGTCTTATAAATTGATAAATTCATCCTCTGTCTAAAGAAAACAACTCTTGCAAACAATTTAAACTTGCATTAGTTATTCAAAAATGACTAAGAAACAGATGACAACCAAAGCTGGGGGTTTTAAGCCTATCAAACCTGGTGGATCAAAGCCTCCCAAATATGAAGCATCAAAACCCATGAAATCTACTCCTGCACTTACTGCTAAAAAAACTTTGTCTGTAAATCCCCTTCGGCCACCAATACCTACTGTAGAAACCCTTCCATTGACTAATATGGATTACAAGATTGCTGACCCTATGGTAGAATTTAATCTATTGGAAATCCACAATTGGTGCTATGATAAATACCTTGACCAAGATGAAATGCCTATTTTGGAAACTCATTTTCCCCAATATATAGTTCCTTTGACTCATCCTGGACAAGATATTGTTAGATTGTGTCAACAGCATTATGAACTAGACCAAAGAGCTATTGTAAGTGCAGATAGAGAGGTCCTTTTTACAATCACAGCAGAATCCATAAATCAAATGCTTCAATTACCATCTATTCCTCATTTAGCCCCCCTTTCTATTGAGTATTTGACCTATTTTTACTTAAGATTGTATTTCCCAAAGAAGTTTATGATATTCTAGGACTTTATGCCTTCCCATGTTGATATCCCTAAGTTGAACCCTGCTTATTCAACTGCCAAATTTCCTGAAGGGTGAAGGCATATTATTTCCATGTTATCATTTATACTGGGATATTTCAAAGATGGATTCACTGATGAATCCAGTGAATCCATTTTTGGTTTTTTATCCACTTTATCTCTAGGTCAACCCCCCGCACTCATTTTTTATTATGCCAGTTTTTTAGCAGATTGTATTCATCACCAGCTTACCAAACTACCCACTGAAGGGGTGTTTAGGTACTCATCATACTTGTTTCATTTGTTTCTGCTCTTCCAAGTTGACAATTTTCCAATTTCATTACAAATGATGGACTTGGAGGGTAAGCCTTTGTCTATTGTTTTCTGGACTTCCTTGCTGAGGAAAGAAAACAATGAATTCAGTTATACAAACTTCTTATATTTTTTCCTCCATACAAAAATGAATATATTGTATAAAGCAGAGCATAATAAATTAAATGAAGATATGAAGAGGATATTACAACTATCAGAACAGAGAAAAATGGGAGATTGGTTTCTTTATGAAAAACACACAGAGACAAGAATTTTTGGCTCAAACTTATTACCTTATAAGTTGCCAAAATACATGTGCATGAGATTTTTTGCATTAGAATACTTAAGGAAAATTCTAAACTCTGACTCCATAAACTTCTTAGCTGCCAAGAAAAAGATCCAATTCAAGCTTAAAAATCAAGTTGGGCCTTTCATCATAAATAACAGAGAAGCAGAAAAGGAAATCACCAAGATACTAGCAGGGTTTAAATTTTAGGAGAGATTTCCTTGGAACTATGATCCTCAAGGGATCTTGAGTGATTTAAGGGTTAAATGCAAACTTACACCATTTATACTTGAACGTAAGCCAAAAACTTAGAAGTTTTCTCAGATAGAATGGGTGGAAAACACATTGACAGATACAGTCATCAATGCAGAGGCAACAAGACAAATGGATACTACACAAGCTATGGTAGTTGCAAAACGGTCTGAAACTTCAACAAAAAGAGACAGATATGAAGGAACTTATACAGCTGATACCACCACAGATACAAAATTCAAGTTGTTTTACAATAAAAGGCTCAAATTTAGTTCCATAGGGAAAGAAAAGGTAATTGATGTTGAGGATACAAATGAGCCTAAGGTAAATAATGATGAAGCCACAGTGATAATCAATGAGACTCTTGCAGAGATTGGAAAAGATCAAACAACAAGTAAAGATGATACCCAAATGACTGAAAAACAAAATATAGATGCTTCTTCCTCACAGAAAGTTGAGGAAAAAGACTTAGATATCAAAGAAAAGTACAAGAAAATCAAGCAAAAGAATGAAGAAATCAAATCTGAGATTTATTCTCAGTTTCTTAAGAAAAAACTAGGGAATCAAAACAGGCTACTGAGAGCCTTTGACTATTCCACAAATAAAATTATTATGTCATATCTGCAACCAACTACTTCAACACCTAAGACAATGGCAGACTATAAAAAGGTTGAGTTTGAAGTAGATACTGAAAATGTACATGAGCTAGACCAAATTGAATTCCACAAACATAGCTCAGAAATGTTATATTCAACTGTGGTAACAAAGGCTATGAGTGCTACTAAGTTGCAGAATACCATTATTAACATGCTGGATCAAATGAAGTTGGAAAAAGGATCTTTGTATGCTAAATACCTAAGGATTAAAGCCTTAGAGGATTTGATTTTACAGGTTGGATATGATCCCTTAAATGTGCAAGAAGCTAAATTATTGATTAAGATAAAGAATGAAGATATTGTAGCTTTGAGGAAACAGCTTAAGCTTCCTCAAAGTGAGCACCCACAGACCAAAGAAATACTTCAGGATTGAATAGAAAAATAATAAATGATGCATTTGATCCTCAAACTAACTTCTCAGATTAAAGAAATGGAGACCCAAATGGATCAACTTGTTAAGGAGAAAGAGACTATGAATGAAACTAATGCTCCTATTATTCCTACAATGATACTAGTTATTACCACAGCTGTGGCTTCCACTTTGGGAGAAACATTAGCACCTAATGAGCCATTGGAAACTGCAGTGCTTGTGCATTCACCTACTACATCAACCACAGATTATTCCACAACACAGGTACAACAAACAGATGGAACAGGTCAAATAGTCAAAGCTATGAAAGAATTGTCCTTGAAAACTAATGAGATAAATAACTTGAAAGAGATGATTAAAAGTCTTGAATCCACCAACAAAATAGCCTTAATAACTGCGAAAAACACTAGTACGTTTGGTCAAATTTCTGACACTTTAGTTCCGACACTTTTAACCAAATGTCGAAAATTTCCCCAATTTTTATCAGTTTTTCAAATCCTGCCCCCCACTGTTGCTATACCGACGTTTGGAGACAAGTGTCGGTATTGCCACACTTATAGGTAAGTGTCGGTCTTCCGAAGTGTGGAGAAAAGCATCGGAATTGCGACGGATTGGAGAAAAGTTTCGGTCTTGCGACACTTAGAGCCAAGTGTTGCTATTGTGACGTTTGGAACAAAGCATCGGTATTGCAACAGTTTGGGGCAAAGCATCGGTATTGCGACGTTATAGAGATAATTGTCGGTATTGTGACAATTAGAACAAGTGTTGGTATTGTGACAGTTGTTTCAAGTGTCGGTATTGCGACGTTTAGGAGGCAAGTCTTCTTAGTGTTTAGGAACAATATTAGGGTTTAGGGTTTGGGAGTTATATTTTAGGATTTAGGAACAATGTGTCAGGCCATGTGATCAGTTTTATGGTTTAGGAACAAAGTTTCGGGTCATGTGATCGGGTCGTATGAGGGCGCCCATTAAGGAAACACATTTGGGTGGGTAGAGTTAGGTCTGTTCTGGTCGTGTCATGTGAGTACGCCCAAGGAAACACGTTCGTATGGGTCGGGTCGAGTCGTGTACTGATGGCGCTCAAGGAAACACACTCTGGTGGGTCGGGTTGGGTCTGGTCGGGTCTTGTCGTGTGAGGCTGCCCAGGAAACACATTCGTATAATAGGTCGGGTCGAGTCATGTGATGGCGCCCAATTAGTTGGAAGTGAGTTCAGGTTATGTCAGGTCGGTTCGTGCCATATTGTAAGGGCACCCAAGGAAATACATGGTTCAGGCAGGTTGGGTTAGGTCGGGTCGGGTCGGGTCGTGCCGTGTGAGGTTGCCCAAGGAAATGCATTCGGGCGTGTCGAGTTGGGTCTGGTCGGGTCGTGTTGTGTGAGGCCACCTAAGGAAACACGTTCGTACGGGTCGGGTCGAGTTGGATCTGGTCGAGTCGTGTTGTGTGAGGTCGCCCAAGGAAACACATTTATATGGATCGAGTTGAGTCGTGTGATGGCGCTCAAGGAAACACGTTTAGGCAGGTCGGGTTGGGTCTGGTCGGGTCTTGTCGACGAGTGAGGCTACCCAATGAAACACGTTCATACGGGTCGGGTCGAGTCGCGCTCAAGGAAACGTGTTTGGGCAGGTCAGGTTGGGTCTGGTCGGGTCTTGTTGGGTGAGGTCGCCCAAGGGAACACGTTCGTACGGGTCGAGTTGAGTCGTGTGATGGCACTCAAGGAAATGTGTTCGGATGGGTCGGGTTGGGTCTGGTCGGGTCTTGTCATGTGAGGCCGCCCAAGGAAACATATTCATACGGGTCGAGTCGAGTCGTGTGATGGCGCCCAATTAGCTGGAAACGAGTTCGAGTTAGGTCAGGTCGGCTCGTGCCGTATTGTAAGGGCACCCAAGGAAACACGTTCAGGCAGGTCGGGTCGAGTCAGGTCATGTCGTGTGAGTTCGCCCAAGGAAACGCGTTCGGGCATGTCGAGTTGGGTCTGGTTGGGTCATGTCGTGTGAGGCCACCCAAGGAAACACGTTCGTACGGATCGGGTCTAATTGGGTCTGGTTGGGTCATGTCGTGTGAGGCCGCCCAAGGAAACACATTTGTATGGGTCGAGTCGATTCATGTACTGATGGTGCTCAAGGAAACGCATTTGGGTGGGTCAGGTTGGGTCTGGTGATTGAGTCTTGTCATGTGAGGCCTCCCAAGGAAACACATTCGTACGGGTCGGGTTGATTCGTGTGATTGCACCCAATTAGCTAGAAACGAGTTCAAGTTAGGTCAGGTCAGTTCGTGCCGTATTCTAAGGGCGCCCAAGGAAACACATTTGGGCGGGTCGGGTCAAGTCGGGTCAAGTCAGGTCGTGCTGTGTGAGGCTGCCCAAGGAAACACATTCGGGCTGGTCGAGTTGGGTTTGATCGGGTCGTGCCGTGTGAGGCCGCCTAGGGAAACGCGTTCGGGCAGGTCGAGTTGGGTCTGGTCGGGTCGTGTCATGTGAGGTCGCCCAAGGAAACACGTTCGTATAGGTCAGTTAGAGTTGCGTCTGGTCAGGTCGTGTCGTGTGAGGCCGCCTAAGGAAACATGTTCGTATGGGTCGGGTCGAGTCGTGTACTGATGGCGCTCAAGGAAACACGTTTGGGCAGGTCGGGTTGGGTCTAGTTGGGTCTTGTCATGTGAGGCCGCCCAAGGAAACACATTTTTATGGGTCGGGTTGAGTCATGTGATGGATCCCAATTAGCTAGAAACGAGTTCGTGTTATAAGGTCAAGTCGATTCGTGTCGTATTGTAAGGGCGCCCAAGGAAACACATGGTTGGGGTAGGTCAGGTCAGGTGATCTGGTCGGGTCAGATCATGTTGTGTGAGGCTGCCCAAGGAAACGCATTCGGGCATGTCAAGTTGGGTCTGGTCAGGTTGTGTCGTGTGATGCCACCTAAGGAAACGCGTTCGTACGGGTCGAGTCGAGTTGGGTCTAGTCGAGTCATGTCGTGTGAGGCTGCCCAATGAAACATTTTCGTATGGGTCGGGTCAAGTCTTGTGATGGCACTCAATCAAACGCGTTCGGGCGGGTCGGGTCGAGTCTTGTCGACGTGTGAGGCTGACCAAGGAAACATGCTCGTACGGGTCGCGTCGATTTGTTTACTGATGGCGCTCAAGGAAATGCGTTCGGGCGGGTCGGGTTGGGTCTAGTCGAGTCTTGTCGTGTGAGGTTGCCCAAGGAAACATGTTCGTACATATCAAGTTGAGTTGTGCAATGGCGCTCAAGGAAACGCGTTCGAGGGGGTCAGGTTGGGTCAGGTCGGGTCTTGTCGTGTGAGGCCGCCCAAGGAAACACATTTGTAGTACGGGTCGGGTCGAGTCGTGTGATGGTGCCCAATTAGCTGGAAACGAGTTCGAATTAGGTCAGGTCGGTTTGTGCCGTATTGTAAGGGCGCCCAAGGAAACACATTCAGGCGGGTCGGGTCGGGTCGTGTCAGGTTGTGCCATGTGAGGCCGCCCAAGGAAACGCGTTCGAGTGTGTCGAGTTGGGTCTGGTCAGGTCGTGTTGTGTGAGGTTGCCCAAGGAAACACGTTCATACGGGTCAAGTCGAGTTGGGTCTAGTCGAGTCGTGTTGTCTGAGGCCGCCTATTGGTATCTTGTGATTTGGCCGATTGGCAAACCAAATGACAAGGTAACATATAAACCAGTCTTTAGAGCTCTAGGATCTATCCCTCCTAGTCTCAGAGAGGGATCTCTCAATATATTTGCAAAGATATGACTTGTTTGATTTTAAGGGGTTGATTTTAGGCTAGTTATTAAGTGCAAGTTTGTTTGTTTGTGTTTGGTTGGTTGGACATGAATAATCTAGGAAACATAGATATAAAGGGGAAACATCAAAGCCATTAGGAAATGGAGTCAAGAAGAAGCTATAACAAGCTCAATCAATGGATATGGGATATCAAAGGGAAAATCTAACTTGGCCAATGGATCTTGGGTTTGGTGGATGAGATGAAATGGACATTAAGGTTTTTAGAAGGAGAAGCAGAACTAAGGGCAATTAAGAATCCTTAAGTATATATTACTTCTCAACAAAGGGACTTAAAAAATTATCAGAACATGAAGATTTATTTCATATATAGGGCTGACCATGAATTCTAGAAACCACACTTTAACAAACAATGATTCCAAGACAAACTATTCAAATGAAATCTAGGAGTCGGGGAACACCCTATTTCATCAAATATTTCACTTTCATGGATAAGAAAACATTAAATATTCACAAATAAATACATTCATAGAAGAGGGAACTCCTAAAAATCTAAGACTACAATTATAAAGACCTTCAAAACAATCATTTAAGCAAGAACAAAGGGTATGATCAGAACAGACCTCTTTGGGAGACTGTAAAAAATGGTACTTTGAAGGGAGACTTCAGAAACAGTTTTTCAAGAGGTAGCAAGCAAGCAGGGCAAACCATAAATCATTCTTGAAACCAACTGTTTGAAATTTTTCTGAAATAAACAAGCATAAGGGTTGAAAAGCAGTCAAACTACTTAATAAAACATTCAGCAGATGAAAACATAAATATAGTGAAGAGAAAACAGGTCTAAGGTGCTTCTAGGAGACATTTCTTAGCCTAAAATTTTCACCCTACTGTAACCAAGAAATTATGAAACATAATGGAAAATAGGAAATAATAATAATAGATCAGAATACATCACCAACAACCATGTTCAGGGATTCAATGATAGAGCCTTCTCATTCACAAAATAGGTCAGAACAACATCAATCTTCCAGAACTTCAATTTCTTCATTAATCTTCAGCCAGACTATGTACAACTGCAAAGAGTTCGAATGCCAGCAACCAACCCTTATAAATGAGTTCCAAAGTAGTATTTATAATGTAATTGAGGAGGTGGAACTAACTAGGGTTCAAAATGTTAATAATGACATAGCAAATGCACTCCTATCCTTAAAAACCATGCAAGGCATAAGGTAGGAATGTCTCTCAACTACTTCTCTGTGTAATAAATTTGTCTTTACTTCCCGAGAGTGAAATACTTGAAAAGATTGACCTTGAGGCCCTTTTTTTTCTTTTACAATAACTGTCTGACAACCTTAAAATATCTTTTATGTGTAACAACTATTAATTTTCTTTTATGGATAGAAAATAGGTGAAATGTGTCAATTTGATTTATTAAGTGAATAACTGCCTCTGTTGATGTATCTGAGGCTATCTTTTAAGCCTAAGTCTTCTTGATTTAATTCTAAAACTGCTCTATAGGCATAATCTGCCTTTATTTCATCATTTAAACTGTGTTTTAAGGTTTGATGATGCTTTTAGCCTTCATAATGTAACATTGTTGCCTTTTCGCTTTCTGATTGATTCAAACCTTTATTTCTCTGTTTCTTTGGCCTTCAATTGTCCTTTTGCTGACTGTATCCACCTTCAAACTATGTATTTAACCTTAAAAACGCAGGATTAAAACTTTATAATCTTCAGTCTTTGACTTTAATCTTCATCTTTTAACTCTTAATCTCCACTATCTCCCTTTTGTTTTCTTTGTTAGTGTTCGGATGGCTTTTGGTGCATTGGAGGGTCAATTGTATAACCAATGCTTACAAAAAACCAATCAAAACGTGAAATTAACCCTGGAAATTCCTTTTCTTCATGATTTGGCCTTTGTTTGGACCACAAAGGTCATCATCTTCTGGCCCTATCCCTTTATGGACTATGGGAGGGTTTTCGGCCCTTAAAATTGCCATAGAACCTGCAAAAGACCAACAAATACGTTATATAATCCTGCGGGGTTGGAAAAACTATGTGCAGAGGCTAAGGAGTGGCAGAGGAGCAATGGAGGAATGTTGCAGAGGGAGGAAATGGAGAAAATCGCGAAAATGGGGTTTTAAAATGACTTTGGCGTGAAAAATGGGCAAAGTGGTTTTGAAAAACCACCAGTGGTTTTCGCGTGGGGCAATGGTGGTTTGTGGCTTTTCCCAAATCGAATGCGATCCAGTTATTTTTTGACACACGTCCCTCAGAAAACCAGTGATTTCGCATGAGTTTGGGTGGTTAAGCCCTGGATGGAAAAATCGCGCAAAATTCGATATTAATCATTGGATGAAGGGGGGCAGATCCGACGGTGCGGAGAGGAGCGCGATAGAAAGGTGCACGGGTGGGAGTTTTAGTGGGAGATAGGTGGTAGCTGGAGATCGGTGGAGGCGGCTAGGTAATGGGTGGTAGGTTGGATGATGAGGGGGGAGCATGGAGCTGTTGGATGGTCAGGATGGATAGCTGAGATCCATCGAGGAATAACATAGGTGCGGGGAAACGGAAAAAGGAAGAGGGCTAGAGAAAAGGGGCGGGTAATGGTTTTATAGGGGAAGGAAGACAAGGAGAAAAGTAGAAAAGGGCTAGGAGGAGGGATGAGGGAGGAGTGCCGAAAATCGTCAATTTTGGTAGATCAATGGCGGGGATCCAATCAGAGGCTAAGCATCGGCGGGGGAGAACAAAAGCGAAACGAAGAAAAAGGTGAATAGCTGATGCGATGGGGGCTAAAGCCTGGTGCTGGGGCACGGTCCTGTGGAGCGATAAGGTGACCGGGAGTGGAGAGAAAAGGGTTAATCGCATCGGGAGATTGCATCAGGGGAAAAAAGGGAACATTGTGATGAAAATGTTAAAGCGTCGATGCAATGGGGCTTTAGCCCATGGTCATGGCTCTTGGTTATATGCGGAAGGGGTGGAAGTATTTAAGCCCTTGGGGGCACAAAACTTTAGTTGCAAAAAGACTGTCTTTAGGCCAAAAATGGTTTTTAGGCCAATTTTTAGAAGTTCCGATAGGTAAAGAGGGGTATTTTTAAACCATAAAAAGGGTTTTTTATGATTTAAAAAGGGCTTTTTAGGAAAAATAGAGGAAAATGAAAAAGAAAAAAAAATTAAACCAAGTATAAGAGTGTTTATAATGGTTTAAGGGGGGTTTTTTCAGAAGAAATGAAGAGTTGATAAAGGGAAAATGGTGAAAATAGCTTGAAACAAGTTTCCTTTTTTGAAACAGTAGGGTAACTTCTTAGGAGACATAGATAAAGATTTCAATGGACTAATGGACTTGAAATGATGATGGGAGTGAGATTTCTAGAACTCATAAGGCTTTCTTTGAAATATTATTTCTAGAAATATAGGATTGAGAATTTAGTCATCTTTGGATATCATCAGAATTATGGATGACTAACAGTGGCTCCACTTGGGGAGGACAGCTGTCCTTTTAGCTGTCCAGAACCTCAGAAATATTTGAGTTTCAGTAGATTCAGACAGCATCTCTTCCTACCCAATCCTACTTGTCCTAGCATTTTTTCTTCCTTTTTGAGTGCATTTGAACTAGAAAAATCTTTGACATTTTATTTTTGAAAACATAAATAAACTATCTAATCCTATCCTTATATCTTCCAAGAGTCTAGATTAAACTGTTGAACTCTTTATTTTTCTACCTAAGCTACTATCTATCAAGATTAAGCTGTTTGACAGATTTTATTTCTATTTCTAAAACAGGAAATTTAAGCACAGTCAAATTAGGATTAGACTGTCTGATTTTCTATGGTGTCTATGGTGGTATGTACAAGCTACACATAGAATTTATTTGCTAAAAATTGAAACAAAATTGTGAAGGCTTAAGATCTGAAAATAAAAGACATACTTCTTTCTTCTTGGCTCAAGTTTTGATCTGTTTAGACCCATCTTTTCTTTCTTTTCTTTGGTTTAGATTTTGAGCATGTTTGAACCATTCTTTCTTCTATCCTAATCAATTCTATTGATAAGCCAAGATTAAACAGTTTGTCCAATCTTTTTCACTAACCCATCGGCAGTAAATTGAAATTTATCTAGTTATGATTAGGCTGTATGACTAAATAACAGTGTTCCTTTAAAGTAGTGGCATTTAAGCTTGCACACTTTCAGATTTTTTTTTTTTTTTTTGGTATGGGGTTGTACCTTTCTTCTTTTGAATCTGCCCTCTTTTCTTTTCTATTTTTTTTTGTATTAATTGAATGCTCAAAGGCTGAGCTTTATTGCATTTCCTATCTAACCTAATCTAACTGTGAAATATTTACATGTTTTTATCTGATGAACTCCCTTTTCCAATATAGCCAATCAAGAAAATGGTTCCATGATTAGTATTTTCTCATCTCCTTGAGCATGTTGGACAAACAGGGCCACTCCCATCTTACTTGTTTTTTAGTAGCAGTGTTAAAAATATTCTTGCCTTTGGTAATACACTGCTGCTAACAACCTTCATCCCTTCTTCAAATATCTTCAAGAAATGAGCATAGGGATCTCGAAACAATGCCTGGTTATGAGTATCTGGAAGATAGGTTCCAACCAAGCTTACCTTTTCCTCCACTGGATCAAGCTTGAGACTCTTTTGAGGAAGAACCTCTTCCTCATCTTTATTATCATCTGAACTGGAGGACTCATCATATATTGCAGTGTTGTCCTCTTGTAGTCCTAGTATGCTCTGATTCAATGGACTGTACTCTATGAAGAGCTCATTATATCCTTGAGAAGGGGTCTCTTTGATTACCTAAACCCTTTCAGGAGGAGGTTCCTTTTCTTCATCCTGCTCAAGGAATTCCTCTTTCTTCTCAACCTCATCATCAAAACTGGTAAACTGCCGACTCCCAATTATGTGAAAGCTATTTGTGAAGGGCTGCATTGTTTGATTGCTACTTTCAAGCTGATGATAATGAAATTCATGACACCAATCCACTATTGGTTTCCCTGCATGATCATTTTCTATTTGGAGCTTATCATCATCATCAGATTGATCAAAAATTGGAAAATCATTAGTAAAAACAATTTCACCAAACAAGCGTAGTGGGTTATCAGTTTGTTTTTCTTTAAGCTAATATACAAGTTTATTTTTTGGTTCAAGACAACAAGGTTCAATAGGTATATGAGCAGCAATGTTTTTTTCAAATGAAGTTTTGAAGGCTGGTTGTTGGTTTAATATTTGATCAATTTCTTCTTCTGTCAAAAGATGGGGAATTTTTATTTTGTTTTGGACAGAAGTACAACAGTCCTCTTTCTCTTGTGTTGATTGACTTTGAGGCTGGATATCTTCTTGAGCCTCTCTTGGGGAATCTTTACTTGTGCTTGCAGGGAAACTTTGAGGATTTTCAGTTGTTTCCTGATCTTTTTCTGTTTTAAACAACTCCTTATTATTATTATGATACTCAGTTAGAATACAAGGTTCATGAGTTGTTTCTTCTACATTATCAGGATGCCACTCTTCTTGTGTAATATGAAATAAGTTGCAACATAGAGGGAGAGTCCCTATATGTGCTAATTCTCCTTCCACATCAGATTATGTGTTTTCTAATTGGCTATTTATTTTCTCAAAGCACTGCTTACTATTAGTATTTTCATTTTGGTCATAAAGTTCTCTTAATAGTGTAATACAATATAGAGGTATGCTGTCATAATTTTCTTGACAGCCTTCTTCATTGTTTTCTCTGTAAATTTTCTCATCACCTTCTATAAAGTCTTGAGCATCATACATGTCTTGCTCATTGTCTAGGTCTTGTAGTGGTTGAGTTTATTCTTGATCTGGAAAAAGCATGGGCTCCTCTAGGTCATCAATATTTAAATTAGCCTTATACCTATCCATTATCTTTCTAAACATGTATAGCATTTTTTCCATCTTGGCCCATAGTTTTGCTTTTGAGTCTATATCTGAATCCATGTTTGTAAATTAGAAAGAGGTCACTGTATCTTTTAAACCAGTTCAGAGTCTTTTACCAGTGGAGTCATTTTGTCTCTTGGAGGTTGTGGAGTCACCAGGTGGAAGATTTGAACTTTGTTGTCCACCAACAACATGATTAGGTTTGCTCAACGCATTCCCAGGGGAGTTTACAAGGACTACTGAAGTAATAGGCCTACTAGAGGCCAATGGAGTTGCCAGGTGAAAATTTTTAGCTCTTTTGGAGGTAAAATGTTTGATGGTCCACCACCAATGTTTATTATGAAACCAATATGAAATGTTTTTTTGGATTTTCTAAGTTTATATGGTTTTTGAAGGACTAATGAGTCTATAAGAGCTTGTTAGGCAATTATGAACTCAAAGGTCCCACCATGATCGCCAGAATGTTGGGATCCTATGATTTGGCCAATTGGAAAACCAAATGAAAAGGAAACATATAAACCAGTCTTTAGAGCTCTAGGATCTAGCCCTCCTAGTCTCAGAGAGGGATCTCTCAATATATTTGCAAAGATATGACTTGTTTGCTTTTAAGGGGTTGATTTTAGGCTATTTATTAAGTGCAAGTTTGTTTGTTTGTGTTTGGTTGATTGGCCACGAAAAATCTAGGAAACATAGATAAAGGGGAAACATCAAAGCCATTGGGAAATGGAGTCAAGAAGAAGCTATAACAAGCTCAATCAATGGATATGGGATATCAAAGGGAAAATCTAACTTGGCCAATGGATCTTGGGTTTGGTGGATGAGATGAAATAGAAATTAAGGTTTTAGAAGGATAAGCAGAACTAAGGGCAATTAAGAATCCTTAATTATATATTACTTCTCAACAAAGGGATTTAAAACATTATCAGAACATGAAGAGGTATTTCATAGACAGGGATGCCCATGAATTCTAGCAACCACACTTCAACAAACAATGATTGCAAGATAAACTATTCAAATGAAATCTAGGAGTCAGGGAACACCCTATTTCATTAAATATTTCACTTTCATGGATAAGAAAACATTAAATATTCAAAAATAACTGCATTCATAGAAGAGGGTACTCCTAGACATCTAAGACTGCAATTATAAAGACCTTCAAAACAATCATTTAAGCAAGAAAAAAGGGTATGATCAGAACAGACCTCTTTGGCAGTGTTGAAGATTGCAATAAGAAACAATGAAGGAGGCATCCTGAAACATCATTCCTGATCCTAGTTGGAAAATAATCACCTAAACTAGATGGGGCCCACACAGGTGATTTTTGTCGCAAAGTCTATTTTTAGACTATGTCTATTTTTAGACATGTCGATCATATTATATGAGTTGCAGGATGCTATTTGTGGATGGTTGATCAAGTTGGAAAAATAGATGGACTTCTATTTTTAGGCATGTTGGGCGGAGTCTATTTTTAGACTGCCAGTCTAAAAATAAATATGTCGAATATTATTAGCTCTTAATAATATTTGGACTCTAAACATTATCTTATTCTCTTGGAGCACTTCAGTTAAGTGCACATATGTGGCACAGGAGTTGACAGAAGGAATTACGCTATTATTGAAGGTTAAGTGGAGCTATTGCATGGAGGACTTCAGTTAGAACTCATGTGACAGAGTTTGGTGGAGTTGTAGAAGTAGTTGGTGGAGTTGTGTTCAGTTTAACTCAGTTAGACACAGTTGAGCTAGTTGTATCTAGTCTAACTTATTGATACACTAGTGAGAGTGGTGTGAATAAATTATTAATTAATTCACTAATTATTAACTCATTAATCAACTGAAGAATACATCAGTTAACTACAGTGCATGGACAGTTTCAGTGGATACCAATGGAGAGGTAGGTGAAAGAGCAAGTTGACTATCAGTTGTGACTATAGTGTTGCATGAGTTTGCACCACACAGTGATTGGAGATGCCAATGAGGATTGTGTGAGCAAGTTTGGACCAATTTGATTTCATTCATAGCCATTCTTCAGCAGTGATTTTGTAGTAAAGGTAGGCTAGCAGGTGGCAGAGATTGGAGCATGAGATTTGCTAGATTGGACATAATTAGTGTGTAGAAATTGGAGATTGTACTGAGAGCTTGTGAGGAGCTTTGTATGATGATTGTTACATGATCCCTATGACATATAATATACAGATATTTGGGGGTTTTCAGCTTTAAGCTTTCCCACAAAATACTGTGTTCATATGTGTGAATGTTTATGGTTTTAATGTGTGCATGCAATTGATTTTATTTCCGCAATTAATGATCAATGGTAGAAGAGATTATGTATTGTGCATGAAGTAAAATAGTGTGTGATCAGGAGAATATCGGATGTATAACATATCAGTTATATAATTTCTACATGGTATCATAGAGATATTGATCATTGGAGCAATTGCACAGCATTGAAGTAGTTGAGTTTTGTGCTGGTGGAATTCGAATTTGCAGCAGCGTTTTCTTGGTGTCGAAGTTGAGATGTCTTTCAATGGATTGCGATTGGAGTATTCCCTTGAGGGCAGCTTGAATTATATTTCATGGAAGGACAGGATGGAGGCGGTGTTGGATGACAATGGGTTGAAGGAGTTCATAGATGCAGAAATTCCAAAACCTGCTTCTAGCGATGCTACCACACTTGACGCATGGCAAAAGAAGACAACAAAATGTCGAAGGATTCTATTGGAAGGTGTGAAGGATCACATAGTGTTTAGCCTTCATGGTAAAGCTTCTCCATTCTTGATGTGGAAAGCTTTGACAGATTTATTCCAAAGAAAGAGCGACCAGAGGAAGTTGGCGCTCAAGGATAAACTCAAGAACATAAAAATGGAGAAAGGCGACAGTATACCCAAGTACCTCACGAAGTTTGTCCAGTGCAAGGATGAGCTGGGAAGTGTGGGGGTTGCTGTAGATGACGAGGAATTGGTGAGCTTGGCTCTCCTTGGTCTTCCGAAGAGTTGGCATTCCTATCAGGACTCTGTCAATGGTCGGGAGAAACTGCCAGGGATGGGAGCGACTTTGGTCGGATCTTGTGCAAGAGGAGATAAGGCAGAGTACCAGGGATGGATCTTCATCGAAGAGTGTAGATGAAGAAAATTTCTCTTTGGCTACCAAAGCAAGGAAGGGGAAGAGCAAGAAGAATTCTTCTCAATCCGGTGCGGATGGAAAAGAGCATGACATGTCCAAAGTGAAGTGTTTTCACTGTCACGAGCATGGGCATTTCGCCACGCATTGTCCACAGAAGAAGAAGAACAAGAAGGCTACTAGAGATGTAGCTGGTGAGGCTCTTGCCTGAAAATTTGAGCTCGACTTCTCATTGATCGCATGCATGGTGTCTAGTGCATTGGGATCAGGGTGGTATTTTGATAGTGGCGCTTCCTTTCACATGACGGGAGATGTGAATATTTTTAGTGATTTGGTGGAGAAAGGTCTCTAGTTGCATGTTGATTTGGGCAACAATGGATGATACAATGCGACCGGAATTGGTACCATTACCTTTCAGAGGGAGTCAGGTAAACTCATTCTTTTACAAGATGTAGTGCATGTTCCAGGTTTAAAGAAGAATTTAATCTCAGTCGCAATGTTAGAGGATAAAGGGTATGATGTTGTCTTTAGTGAAGGAAAAATTTTCTTTTGGCACAAAGCAATAGGGCAAGTCAAGAAGGTTGGGATTCAAGCCAAGAATATCTACAGAATTGAAGTAGATGGGATTTATACGGAGCTTCCTACTGTTGGGAAGTGCAAGAAAGCCATGCAATTGAAGCTTGAGAGGGAGCTAGATTTGCATGCAGGTAAGAGTGAACCTCGGGATGTGGAGAAACCACAAGATGAGGATAATGGAGTGGGAGAAACCACTCATGAAGAAAAATTTTGTGCCAAATGGGCAGAGGGAGTGCATGTGGCTATACCACCAGGTGAGAGGTGGGGCAACATGCATGAGTAATCCCAAGAGGAGATTTCTGGGTAGGATTCATGGAGATGGTGTGGATCTCATGAATTGAACCTAGCTACGAGGAGCCCACAGAGTAGCAGTATCATGATCAATTGGATTGAAGCAGGCAGATCAAAGTGACAGTGTCGGATACTGGAGCGCGGTTCAGAGTTGACAGCAAGTGCAGAGTGCATGGTTGCAGAGTTCAACAGCGCAGTGGTTCCTGAAGACATGTACAGTAGATAAGCAGAGGTCAAAGACTTTGATAGATGCATTATACTGATTGAGTTGTTTGGAGCCTATTCAGTTTCGGAAGAGTTGCAGAGCAGATGCATGGAGTTGCATGGCGCTTGAAAAGGTTGTAGGGCAAATGCATGGAGTTGCATGTCGCATGCAAAGAAAGTCCTTTCTTGTTGAGAGGGAGTGTTGAATATTTCAACAAGAAATAGTGAAGGAGGCATATTGAAACATCATTCTTGATCCTAGTTGGAAAATAATCACCTAAACTAGGTGGGGCCCACACAGGTGATTTTTGTCGCAAAGTCTATTTTTAGACTATGTCTATTTTTAGACATGTCCATCATATTCTATGAGTTGTAGGATGCTATTTGTGGATGGTTGATCAAGTTGGAAAAATAGATGGACTTCTATTTTTAGGCATGTTGGGCAGAGTCTATTTTTAGACTGCCAGTCTAAAAATAGATATGTCGAATATTATTATCTCTTAATAATATTTGGACTCTAAACATTATCTTATTCTCTTGGAGCACTTCAGTTAAGTGCATAGATGTGGCACAGGATCTTACAGAATGAATTACGCTATTCTTGAGGGTTAAGTGGAGCTATTGCATGGAGGACTTCAGTTAGAACTCATGTGACAGAGTTTGGTGGAGTTGTAGAAGTAGTTGGTGAAGTTGTGTTCAATTTAACTCAGTTAGACACAATTGAGCTAGTTGTATCTAGTCTAACTGATTGATACACTAGTGAGAGTGGTGTGACTTAATTATTAATTAATTCACTAATTATTAACTTATTAATCAACTAAAGAATACATCAGTTAACTACAGTGCATAGACAGTTTCAGTGGAGACCAGTGGAGAGGTAGGTGAAAGAGCAGGTTGACTATCAGTTGTGACTATAGTGTTGCATGAGTTTGCACCACACAGTGATTGAAGATTCCAATAAGGATTGCATAAGCAAGTCTGGACCAATTTTAGTTTATTTAGAGCCATTCTTCAGCAGTGATTGCGCAGTAGAGGTAGGCTAGTAGGTGGCAGAGATTGGAGCATGAGATTTGCTAAATCGGACCTGATTAGTGTGTAGCAATTGGAGATTGTACTGAGAGCTTGTGAGGATATTTTTATGATGATTATTACATGATCTCTATGACATATAATATACAGATAGTTGGGGGTTTTCAGCTTTAAGTTTTCCCATAAAATACTGTATTCATATGTGTGAATGTTTATGGTTTTAATGTGTGCATGCAATTGATTTTATTTCCGCAATTAATGATCAATGGTAGAAGAGATTCTGTATTGTGCATGAAGTCAAATAGTGTGTGATCAAGAGAATCTCAGATGTATAACATATCAGTTATATAATTTCTACAGGCAGGCTGTAAACAATGGTACTTTGAAGGGAGACTTCAGAAACAGTTTTTCAAGAGGCAACAAGCAAGCAATGCAAACCATAAATCATACTTGAAACCAACTGTTTGAGATTTTTCTGAAATAAACAAGCATAAGGGTTGAAAAGTAGTCAAACTACTTAATAAAACCTTCAGCAGATGAAAACATAAAGACAGTGAAGAGCAAATAGGTCTAAGGTGCTTCTAGGAGACATTTCTTAGCCTAAACTTTTCACCCTACTATCGTTGGGGTCCTGTGTTTTCATAGATTGGCTTACCAAAAGACAAGGCAACATACAAACCTAACTTTAGAGCTCTAGGATCTAGCCCTCCTAGTCTCAGAGAGGGATCTCTCAATATATTTATAAAGATGTGTCTTGAAAGGTTTAAAAGTTGATGTTAGGCTAGTTATGAGGTGCAAGGTTGTTTTTTTTGTTTGGTTGGACAAGTATGATTCATGTGGTATAGATAGAGCATGGGAATATACAAGCCATTGGGCAATGGATTCATGTGAAGTCCAAATAGTTCTGATAGAGAAGGAAGGGAAACCAAAGGGCAAATCTAACTTAGTCTAGGATCTGTTGAATAATATAGGTGAAATGGGATGAACATTAAGGACTAAGAGTGAAAAGCCAAACTAAACCCTTTCACAATGACTTAAAGGATTCGGGGAACGCCCTATTTCCTCCAATAAGCTCACTTCTTTAGACTTATTCAATATAAACACTCAAAGAAAGGAGAAATGCATACTAAACCTTCTAAATGAATTATAGGATTCAAGGAACGCCCTATTTCCTCCTATAAGTTCACCTTTGAGAGCTTAACCAAAAAAGACATACAATTGCATTCAAAGAAGAGGGAATGCCTTAGACATCTAAGACTGAAATTATAGGGACCTTTGACACAATAATTATAATAATGAACAGAGGGAATGATTGAGACAAACCTCACTTTCAAACTACAAGCATTAATAATCAAAGGTAGATTTCAGATACAATATTCAGTGGCAAAGAAAGAGGGAACGCCTAAACAGTCTTTAACACAACCGAATTAACCATTTTTGAAGTAAAACAAACTGAATATTAAGAGAGATATTAGACTACCTGGTCGTATTTAGTAGCAGAAAACATATAGACGGTGAAGGATAAACAGGTCAGAGGTGCTTCTAAGATACATTTCTCTGCCTAAACATTTTATCCTACTGTAAGCAAAGCATGATGGAACAAAGTGGAAACACAGGAGATAACATTAACAATAAGAAGTACTTCACCAAAACCAGGCTTAGGGATCCGATGGTCCAGCCCCCTTCATCAATAGAAAAACAAAGATCTTCACACTCTTTCAGAACACCAAAAAGCTTCTTCAAAGCAGCAATATGTATTACTTTAGAAATCACAAAATGCCAACGTTTTACAATGAGACTTCGAAGAGTCTTTATAGAGAAAATGAGAAAAGTAGGTGAGGAAAGTTTTAATGAAAATCAGAGATAGTGGAAGATATTTTGAATGCTCCATTATATGCCTTAAACATTTCATTGAATTCTAGACATGATCAATAACTTTGCAGCTCGTTTGAGACTATTTTGATATGACAGAAATCACCCGCAGGGCATCCTTGAGAAGGAAATCATTTGGAGAGGTACTGTTATCTTCTCGATGTGAGTTAAGCAAAGAATGGGCTATGAGGACATCCCATTCTCCTAAATAACTACTTCTGACAGTTTTTAGTAGCCTCCCTGGTAAATTAACTACTTGGCAGACTTGTGTGCATGGGTAAAGGTCATGTCTATGTCAGTCATCGTTCTGCATCACTAACTGCTTTGTCTCCTTGTACTTAAAACTATATTAGCTCTATTTATGCTTTTCTTTTTCTGATTGCTCAAAATGCTTATGTACCGATGCTGGTCTTTTATGTTGTGTATCCTACCACTGGAAAATGTGATCATCATATTTTCTGTGTTTTGCGTATAGGTGGAGGATTTCGCTAAGCTGGAGGGTCACTGATGGTTCATGGATATGATTTGTTGATTGACACACCCTCGCATTCTGGTTCTGGTCCTTTTGACTTTGTCTCCTAGTCCTGAGACTGCTGTCTGAACCCGTGTGTCACCTCTGTGACTGTAAAATATTGATTCCTTCATCGGCCATGAAAAAAATTGCAAACATACGAAAACATGTTATGAAATCCTGCGGGCTAGGTTTAGATTGCTGCAGAGTCTCTGGGGTGGCGGAGGAGTAGTGATGAAGAAACTGATTGCAACGAAAAATGGGAAAAAACACTGGCAGAGAAGCTAACCAGGTGTTTTGGAGTTTTGGGCGCGAGGATAAATGTGGACTGTTAGATCAGGATGATCAATGGTGGAGATCGGTTAATGAAGTCATTTGGGAGGGAAATGAATGGAGAGTGAAATGGAAATGTGATATAATGTGGCCCGTTGGATTAGAATAATCAATGGCGGGGATCTTTCAATGGGATCATCTGAAAGGTCGGGTGAAAAAGTGAATGGAGGAGAAAAACAACAAGAGCCATTCGATCTTAGAGATCAATGGTTAAGATTAAGGCGGAAGATAACATTGCGAGGGAAAGTGGTTTGGCGGAAAACCGGTAGCGGTTTTCGCAAAAGATTTGGGTGGTAAATGGTTTCACCAAAAAAAATGCGATACGGTCTGTTGCTTGACGCATGTCCTTTTAAATACCGCTGATTTCAGACTTTTTTCAGGGATTAAACTGCAGGAGAAAAACTTTTGCGAAAAGTGTTATTGGTGGTCGGATCGGAGGTCCCAGATCTAACGGTGCGAAAATATTGCAATGGGAGAAGTGCGCGGGATAGATCTTGACCGTCAGATCTGTAGGAATGGACAGCAGAGATCTGTCGACGGGGGAGAATGAGAAGGGCGGGGTCTGATGAGCAGAAGCAATGTGGATCGTCCGATCTAACTTGATCAACGGTGGAGATCTAATCGGAGGTCAGGATGGTGAAAAGTTATGAGCGGAGCGCGATGAGATCATGGCCGTTGGTTCTTGTGGATTCAAAAATCTAGATCTAATTGGCAGATGCAATGACGGGCGCTGTCAATCAAAGCGCGATTGAATATTGACCGTTGGTTCTTGTGGATTCAACGGTTGGGATCAAATCGCATGATCGACATCAGAGAAGGCAAGCGA
This sequence comes from Pinus albicaulis, assembly GCA_034641835.2. Taxonomy (NCBI): domain Eukaryota; kingdom Viridiplantae; phylum Streptophyta; class Pinopsida; order Pinales; family Pinaceae; genus Pinus; species Pinus albicaulis. Next base: position 143,720,199 of record CM076582.1, read on the forward strand.
ACGGGACCTTTGGTTTTGTGATGTGTGATTGAGCGCTGGCCGTCGGATCGACAGGATGATCAACGATCAGGATTAAATCAGAAGGGTGCGGGTGACGAGCTCATAAGCGGAGCGCGATCGAATCTCAGCCGTTGGTTCTTGTGAATTCAACGACCAAGATTAAATCGGGAGATCGGGGACGAGGGCTCATAGCATCAGGAAAGGAAAGGGAAGGCTGCGTTTATGCGATGCGATCAAGCGCTGGCCGTCAGTTCGGAAGAGATCAACGGTCCAGATCACATGGGCAATCGGTGGAGGAGAAACTCATCGCATCAGAAAATTTTGAAGAACAAAGGAAAAGACATGAAATGAAAGCTCTAATTGTGATTTGAAATTAGGCCTTAGCACTTGGTCATAGCATGGGTCACATGCGGAAAAGGGGCTAAGGGTTCAGCCGAAAGGGGCTTAAGGCCTTAGTGTAAAAATGAAGATTTCCAAGGATTTTCAAGGGTTTTTTAAGGAAAATGGAGGTTCCGATAAGGATAAAGATGGGGTTTTAAACCTCATAAAGGGATTTCACAAGATTTGAAGGGGATTTAAGGCCTTTAGAGGTTGAATGGAGGGTTAAAAGATGAAACGAATTCTTAATGAAAATGAAGGGAAATAAGTGAAAACGGGCAGTTTCAGTGACCTTTGGAGCAACTTTCTTTGGTGAAACAGCGTCGATATAAGATGGAAACAGCAGTGAAGATGAACCTCCAATATGGAGCAAACATAAGAATTCAAGGATGATATATTTTCAAAGGAAATGTATCTCTTGAAGGCTTGAAAACAAATTTAGCCACCATTTAGTATATCAGAATTTATAGGTGGCTAACAGTGGCTCCACTTGGGGAAGACAGCTTGCCCTTTAGGTGTCCAGAACCTTAGTAATCTCTGTATTTAGCAGACCCGTGCCTTTCCATTGGGAGAATTTTTTTCTTTCCTTGATTGGTCTTATTTTGATCTGATAACCTTTGCAGCAACCTGAAAAAGCTGTCATTCTTCAAAACAGCATTTCTATCTACCCGTTCCTACTGTCCTAGCATTTTTCTTCCTTTTAGTGCACTTGGACTGGAAAACTCTTTTTCCAACATTTTATTTTGCAAATAAAAAAATAAACCTATCTAATGCTACCCTTATTTCTTCCAATAGCCCAGATTAAACAGTTGGACTCTTAATTCTCTACCTAATTTAATACATGTCAGGATTAAATAGTTTGATAGTTTTTCATTCTCTATATTCTAAGACAGAAATTGAAAATACAGTCAAACCAGGATTAGACTATCTGGTTTGCTGTGGGTCCATGGCATAAGAACAGCTCCTCATGAACTGAACACTAGCAAAAATTACAACGAAATTGGGAAGGCTTGAAGTTCTGAAAACTGAAAACATCTTTCCTTCCTTTCCTGACTCAGATCTTGAGCCTTTTAGAGTCATCTTTTCTTCATTTCAGCTCTGGTTTTGATCTTGTTAGAGTTGTATCATTTTCTTTGATGGTTCAAGTTTTGAATATATTAGAACTAGTTCTGCTTCTTCTTTTGGCTCAATCTTTTATAGAGTTAGAGCCATATTTCCTTATGCTTCTAGGTTCAGATTTTCAACATGTTTGAACCTCTCTTTTCGGTATGGGGCTATACCTTTCTTGTTTTATTTCTGCCCTCTTTACTATTTTTTATTTTTTTTGTATTTTCTTTCTTTTTCTTGATGCAAATGTATGTACAATGGGTGAAAAACTCAGAAACTTAAGATTCTTGACAGAAGTAGAGTTTAAGCATCCTGCCATTGACAGGACCTCCTAACACTTCTTCACCAGTCAGTTCCTGTAGGAAAAATGCATTATGCCCTCTTAAGGAATGAATAATATATGGCCCTTTCCACATATTTTCAAACTTACCATGTTTTCCTTTCTCTTCCCTTCTTTAATCCCATTTAAGAGCCACATTCCCGACTTGGAAGTCATTTGCTTTAGTATTTTTGTCAAATTGCCTTTTGATGTTTTCCTAGACTGCTTGAGTTCTCTGGTAAACTTCCTCTCTGGTCTGCTACAAATGGATGCTTTGATTGATCCTTCTCTACATAGCATTTTCCTTAACTTGAACTTCTTGAAGGAGTTTCATGACTGGAACTCCCAAAGATGTTGGGAAAACAACATCCATTCCGTAGACCAGCTAATAGGGGGATGTGTTGATTGACTTTTTGGTGGTTAACCTGTCAGCCCACAAAGCAAGAACAAGCTTACCATGCCATGCCTTCTGATTCTGCTCCAGCAACTTTTTGATAATGTTGATCAGGTTCTTGTTGGAAGATTCAGCAAGTCCATTTCCTTGGGGGTAATAGGAAGTAGAGTGGCCCAAGGTGATCTGATGTCTATGGCAGAAATCAATCATCTTTTTGGATTTAAAGGCGGCAGAATTGTCTGTGATTATTTTTCTAGGACAGCCGAATTTGGACAATATGTTGGTCTCAAGGAATTTAATAATGACAGAGTTAGTAGCATTCCTAGTGGGTATGGCCTCTATCCATTTGGTAAATTAGTCTGTGGCTGTGAGGATCCATTTGTGCTGGGCTGAGGAGGGTGGATGGATTTCCCCTATGAAGTCCAAACCCCAGTGTTGGAAGGTTGTTTCAACACTAATAGGCTTCAAGGGTAAGGGCAAGAGCTTTCTTCTACCATCGAAAATCTGGCATTTGTGGAAAGACATTACTAGTTTATGGGTGTCTGGAAAAAGGGTGGGCCAATAGTAACCTGATCTGAGGATTTTTTTTGCTGTGGTCTTACAATTTAAGTGCCCTCTACATTCTCCTTCATGCATTTCATGCATGATTTTTCCTACATCATTTTCTAGTAAACATTTTAGTAGTATCCCAATAGCATTTTTCCAATATAAAACTCCATCTATCATGCAATATTTTAAAGCCTTCTGTTTTAAAAATCTAGCTTTTGTTTTTGACAGAGAAGGAGGAGCATTTAAGTAAAGCAGCACATAAATAATATCAGCATACCATGGAGAGTTCATGAATGTTTCTTCAGTAAATGGTGTTGGGAATTATTCTATCTCTTCTAAGGCATCAACCATATTCATATCTAGAACTTTGAAATTAGACTTGGCCATGAGTTTCGCTAATCCTTGTCCCTTGATGAGCTTAGTAGGCCTGATTTCTAAGTCGTATTCCAGAATAGTGGCAATCCACTTTCCCCTTTTGCCATTGGGGTACTGACTTAGAATATCTTTGACTATGGTGTGTGGCACAAAAGCAATGATGTGTGAATGTAAGATGTACACCCTGAAATCCTTTAATGCTTTTATCAGTGCCAAGGCCTGCTTTTCCATGATGTTGTATTTGAGTGGAGCATCTCTTAAGGCTTTGTTGAAGAAGGATATAGGTTGTTCTTGCCCCAAGTTATTCTTCTGCAACAATACTACAGCTATTGTATGTTCAGATACAAAGGAAAAAATATAGAAATATTTGGTGAAATCAGGACTGGTGCTTGAGTAAGGGCTTGCTTTACCAGTTCGAATGACTGTTTAACTTGCATTGTCCATTTTACACCTACTTCTTTCCTAAGCATGTTAGTGATGTTTTTCAATAGCTCAGCAAGGTCGGGGATGAACCTCCTTAGAAAATTAATCTTTCCAATGAAAGACTGTAATTCTTTGAGATTTCTGGTGCCCTCAATTCTTTTAGGATCTATCTTGATCCCTTCTTCAGAGATTATATGACCAAGAAGCTTTCCTTCTTAGAGGCCAAAGAGTGTCTTTTTGGGATTTAAAGACAAGCCAAATCTTCTGCATTTCTCAAACACCTTCTTTAAATGTTCCAAATGTTCTTCGTTAGTTTTGGAGAAAATGGTAATGTCATCAAGGTAAATGATTATAAAAGGGCCTATGTCTTCTGAGAAGGCTATGTCCATGGCCCTCTGGAAGGTGGCTCCTACATTCATCAAATCAAACGGCATTTTGACATACATGAATGTCCCCCAAGGTGTGGTAAAGGTTGTCTTATGTTGATCACTTGGGAGGACTAACACTTGGTTATAACCTGAGAACCCATCCAGTAATGATATTATTTTTGACCCAACTACCCTCTGAAGAATGTGGTCCATTTTTAGCAAGGGGTAGTTATCTTTCAGAGAGGCTCTATTCAGGTGTCTGAAGTCAATACACAGCCTAATATCCCCTGTCTTCTTCCTGACAGATACCATATTGGAGACCCATTCTGAGTATTTGACAGGAACAACGATCCCTACATCATACATCTTCCTAATTTATTCTTCTACTGCAGGTAGTCAGATAGGGTTTATCCTCCTTAATTTCTATCTGAAAGGTTTCTGATTTTCCTTTAGAGGAATCTTGTGCTGAATGATGCTAGTGTCATATGATTTCAAATCCTTATACTCCCATGAAAAAACATTTATGAACTCTTTGAAGAGTGCTATGTATTGTTGTTTTATGTGGGCAGGAAGGGTGCTAGATAACTTAATCATTTCAGGCTCAGTTCGGCTGCCTATATTGTGCTCTTCCACATTAGTTTCCACGGGTTATGTTTTTGATTCTTTAGCCACAACGTTGAAATCAAAAGTTGTTATAATGGCACAAGGCATTTGGGTATGGTATCACCTTTACACTCTAGAACTTCAAGGTCCCTTTGGTCTGGATCATCAGATAAATTTTCTTTGAAAAGATGATCAAACTGATTTATATCAGTAGGGGAGGGGGGCTCTGTTTCAGGAATTTGTTCCCCATTTGAACATTCTTTTTCATGGCTGGAACTCGGTGATTCTGTGGAAAACTCATTTTTTGATAGTAGGAAGTCCTCTATATGTTTATCATTGTTAAAAACCTGCCAACGATCTTCATTATCAGGCACTGCTGGTCTATTTTTTACCTTTATAATGAGTTGCTCATTGGTTTGTGGTATTTGGCAATTACTAGCAGTAAAAGCCAGTTCGTTTTCCAGGTGATTTTGGGCTCTTGGTATGAACACAAGCTCATATTTTTCGAAAGTTTTCAGGAGATATAACACAGTGTTTCTATATTCCCTGAGTCTGGGGTTTTTGGTTGAATATTCCCCTTTGATTTGTCTGATAATTAGCTCAGAGTCTCCCTGCACTGATATCTTTTTGGCCTTTTAGTATGTGCAGGCCAAGGAGAAGGGCTTCATATTCTGCAATGTTGTTGGTGCATGAAAAATCTAGTTTGCAGGCATGTCCTTTGTTTGTGTTGTGTATCCATACACTAGCCCCTGCACTACTTTTGCTGCAAGAGCCATCAAAAATAATTCTCCAAAGTGTTTCTGTTTCATTTTCATCTATTTTGTGTTGCTCTAGGTTGCTGGAAATTGAGATATCTAGAGGTTGAGAGGAAGACAATTCTGAATGGTCTGGTGCACTAATGTCCTGCTCATTTTCCTCCTTTGTTTGGGTGACTTCATCTTCATTGTATAAAATAAAGGAATCTAGATCTGAATGGGTGGAATAAACAGGAGTGTTTTGAGGTTTGTCCTTGCTGCTCACCATGTATTTCATAAGGGTTTCCCTAATTCTGGTTTGACCAAACACTGGTATGGTGGCATATGACATATCCATTTGAAGGCTGCCCTGGATCTTAGCTCCCCATGATATAGATAAAATCATGGCATATTTTGGGGGAATGTTAGCTACTACTACATCCATTACAAGGTTCTTAGCAGGAATTTGGGATAAGTTAACACACAAATCTTTAATTAATCCCAAGCATTTGACATTTCTAGAATCAAAGGAGTATAAGTCTTTGTAGGATCTAGTAATCTCTAAGCCTAAGATTTCCATTACTTCTTTAGGAATAAGTTTGTGTGATGCTCCAGAATCTAGCATGGCATTGTGTAAAAATTTGTCATTTATGTTTAGACTGACATAAAAGGGAGTCACATCCCCTTCTTGATATTTTCCTTCAATTTTAGGACCAAACAACAACTCTGGCTTATCATCTGTTAAGTTCAAAGTAGTGGTATCAACATGTATATTCAAAGCTTTTAGGACTTGGTCTCTGTACACTTCCTGGGTCACTAATTCAGCCAGAGGTATGTTAATTTTAATCTTTCCAATTTCTCCCTCAAGGCTGAAAGGAACTATCGCTTTTGTTGTATTTAAATCTGTTTTCTCACTTGTGTTTCTTTCAACAATTTTGACTTGCTGGGTTTTATTAGGACTGTCAATCTGAGTTGTTTTATCAGGGCCACTAGCAGAGGTACTAGGGAAACTCTATTCAAAATTTGGCTGGCTACCTTTCTCTTTGTTTAAATCAGCCCTTTTGGCTATTGTGATAGTTTTTTTTGCTGTCTTTTTAGTCTGATTTTCTGTACCTTTCCTAACAGCAGCGCTAGTGTTTTTGTCATTTGGAATATCTATGTTCCCTTTGCTTCTTAGCTCATAATGTTTGTGTACCTCCATGATTGCATTTTCAAACCCCAATCTATAATCTTCAGACTCCTCATGTGTATCGTCCTTTGGTTCTGAAGAGAAGAAACCTTGTTCTTCTTCAATGAGGAAAACATCATCCCCACTGTCTGATCCAATTAGGTTCACATGGTTTTCTCCAAAATTTTCAATCTCCCTTTCTTCCTCTTGATCTATGTAGTTTTGTTGGAAAGGAGCTCTAATTTGTTGGTCATTATCTCATTGTCAATCTTGATTGTTTTCTCTTCTAAAGTTCTGGTTTCTATTTCTATTTTGGAGATTGTTTTGAGGTTCTCTTGGTGGCACTCTATCATTCAAGTTTATCTTCTCAAGCATTCTCTCCATGACCTTCACTAGGTTGTCAATTTTGGTATCAGAGGACAAGGTTGAGGGTGCGTAATCATCTGTATAAGTTACCCTCTTCTCTGATCTTAGCCTAGCTCTTTTTTCAATTAAGTTTGCTTCCACACTCACTACTCCCTTCTGCATGTCTTCTAGAGTTGCATAATCTCTTTCCCTCAGCTGATAGGCCATATCAGCATCGAAGCCCTCAAGATATTTTACCAAGGCCATGCCTTGGGGAGGTTTCATGTGTGGTGGAAGGGCACTCTAGACACTGTTAAACCTGGTGGACTAATCATGGACACTCTCTCCCTGATTCCTTTTAAGGCTCTGATACTCTGCTAGTATTTGGAGAGGGTTTATTTTGACTTCCCATTTGTTTATGAATGCTTGATGTAATGAGGGAAGGTCATGGATGCTATTAAGAGTTAAGCCTTTAAACCACTTCTTTACTTATCCTCCTAAGCTTTGAGCAAATATTCTCATTTTAACGGTCTCATCGTCTATCTCCATGTAATCAAATGCATCTCCCATTCCATCTACATGTTTTTGAGCTGTGGTGGATTCTTTTCCGGTGCAATGGAAATTTTAGATTGATAATCATTTGGTAGGGGAACCAAAGGTTGTGGTAACACTAGTGGGGTATACCATGCTGCCATGGCAGTGTTTTGTGGAGGTAAAGGATTATCTTGAGCAACAGGTATATGGATGGCAGAACTACTTGGTCTGGCAAAAAACTGTTGAGCAGATCTAGGGTGAGAGAGACCCAAGTTATGAATGAAATGGATATCGGGAGGTGTTGATGGAGGGGTTTCTCTGTCACTAATATATTGACCACTATGTGGTGGCGAGCTTGGAGGCTCAAAATATGTCTGATCTGTACCACTGAATGACTTAGTTCTAGGTAAATTACTTTGTAAGTCTAAATCATCTTCATTATCTAATAGAGATGCAAGGTTTTCAGGTGCTGAGGTAGCTCTATAAATGGGTCTGAAAATAGTTGGATCCCTAGATGTGAGGGACTTCTAAGAATTCTTTCTGGATTGTTAACTATTTCGGGAGGATTTGGATCAGGATAAGCTCTGGTATGAATTTTTCTTGAAGCCAGTATGTTAAGTCTCGGATCCGATAAAGGGGAAAGCTAGCCAGATATGACAATATTTAAGAGGAAAACTATCCTTAAACAAAGAAACTTAATCCTCAAAGTTTCCTTAAGTATGGATGATGTGGTGATGAAACTGGTCTCCCAGTGGAGTCTTTTGGTCTTTTAGGAACTGTGGAGTCGCCAGGTGGAAAATATTTAGCTTTTGTGAAGGTAAAGTGTATTATGGTTCCACCACCATGTTTATTATGAAGCCAATCTGAAATGTTTTTTGGGTTTTTCTGAGTTTATATGGTTATTTAAGGACTTACTGAGTCTACAAAAGTTCGCTAGACTATCATATATTCAGTAGGTCCCACCATGATCGCCATTATGTTGGGGTCATGTTTTTTGATAGATTGGCTTACCAAAAGATAAGGCAACATACAAACCTAACTTTAGAGCTCTAGGATCTAGCCCTCCTAGTCTCAAAGAGGGATATCTCAATATATTTATAAAGATGTGTCTTGAAAGGTTTAAAAGTTGATGTTAGGCTAGTTATGAGGTGCAAGGCTGTTTTTTTTGTTTGGTTGGACAAGTATGTTTCATGTGGTATAGATAGAGCATGGGAATCTACAAGTCATTGGGCAATGGAGTCATGTGAAGTCCAAATAGTTCGGATAGAGAAGGAAGGGAAACCAAAGGGAAAATCTAACTTGGTCTAGGATCTGTTGAATAATATAGGTGAAATGGGATGAACATAAAGGAATAAGAGTGAAAAAACAAACTAAACCCTTTCACAATGACTTAAAGGATTCGGGGAATGCCCTATTTCCTCCAATAAGCTCACTTCTTTAGACTTAGTCAATATAAACACTCAAAGAAAGGAGAATTGCAGACTAAACCTTCTAAATGAATTATAGGATTCGGGGAATGCCCTATTTCCTCCTATAAGTTCACCTTTGAGAGCTTAACCAACAAAGACATACAATTTCATTCAAAGAAGAGGGAACGCCTTAGTCATCTAAGACTGCAATTATAGGGACCGTTGACACAATAGTTACAATAATGAATAGAGGGAATGATTGAGACAAACCTCACTGTCAAACTGCAAGCATTAAAAATCAAAGGTAGACTTCAGATACAATATTCAGTGGCAAAGAAAGAGGGAACGCCTAAAAATTCTTTAACACAACCTAATTAACCATTTCTGAAGTAAAACAAACTAAATATTAAGAGAGCTATTAGACTACCCAGTCATATTCAGTAGCAGAAAACATATAGATAGTGAAGGATAAATAGGTCAGAGGTGCTTCTAAGATACATTTCTCTGCCTAAAATTTTTATCCTACTGTAAGTAAAGCATGATGGAACAAAGTGGAAAAACAGGAATTAACATTAACAATAAGAATTACTTCACCAAAACCAGGCTCAGGGATTCGATGGTCCAGCCCTCTTCATCAGCAAAAAAACAAAGATCTTCACACTCTTTCAGAATACCAAAAAGCTTCTTCAAAGCAACAATATGTATTACTTTAGAAATAAAAAAATGCCAACATTTTACAATGAGACTTTGAAGAGTCTTTATAGAGAAAATGAGAAAAGTAGGCGAGGAAAGGTTTAATGAACATCAGAGATAGTGGAAGATATTATGAATGCTCCATTCTATGCCTTAAACATTTCGTTGAATTCTAGATAGGATCAATAACTTTACAGCTCGTTTGAGACTATTTTGATATGACAGAAATCACCCGTAGGGTGTCCTTGAGAATGAAATCATCTGGAGAGGTACTGTTATCTTCACGGTGTGAGTTAAGTGAAGAATGGGCTATGAGGACATCCCATACTCCTAAATAACTGCTTCTGACAGTTTGTAGTAGCCTCCCTGGTGAAATAAATTCTTGGCAGACTTGTGTGCATGGGTAAAGTTCTTGTCTATGTCAGTCATCATTCTGCATCACTAACTGCTCTATCTCCTGGTACTTAAACCTGTATTAGATCTATTTATGCTTTTCTTTTTCTGATTGCTCGAAATGATTATGTACTGATGTTGGTCTTTTATGCTGTGTATCCTGCCACTGGAAAATGTGATCATCATATTTTCTGAGTGTTTTGCATATAAGTGAAGGATTTTGCTGAGCTGGAGGGTCACTGATGGTTCATGGATATGATCTATTGATTGACATGCCCTCGCCTTCTGGTTCTAGTCCTTTTGACTTTGTCTCCTAGTCCTGAGACTGCTGTCTGAACCCGTGTGTCACCTCTGTGACTGTAAAATATTGATTCCTTCATCGGCCATGAAAAAACCTACAAACATACGAAAACATGTTATGAAATCCTGCAGGCTGGGTTTAGACTATTGCAGAGGCCCTGGGGTGGCGGAGGAGCAGTGAGGAAGAAAGTGATTGCAGTGGAAAAAGGGAAAAAACACTGGCAGAGCAGCTAACCAGATGTTTTGGAGTTTTGGGCGCGAGGATAAATGTGGACCGTTAGATCAGGATGATCAACGGTGGAGATCAGTTAATGAAGTCATTTGGGAGGGCAATGAATGGAGAATGAAATGGAAATGCGATATAATGTGGGCCGTTGGATTAGAATAATCAACGGCGGGGATCTTTCGATGGGATCATTTAAAATATTGGGTGAAAAAGTGAATGGAGGTGAAAAACAATGAGAGTCGTTCGATCTTATAGATCAATGGTTAATATTAAGGCGGAAGATAACATTGCGAGGGAAAGTGGTTTGGTAGAAAATCAGCTGTGGTTTTCGCAAAATATTTGGGTGGTAAATGGTTTCGCCAAAAAAAATGCGATACGGTCCGTTGCTTGACGCGTGTCCTTTTGAATACCGCTGGTTTCAGACTTTTTTCGGGTATTAAATTGCAAGCGGAAATCTTTTGCGAAAAGCGTTATCGGCCATCGGATCAGAGGGCCCAGATCTGACAGTGCTGAAATATTGCGATGGGAGAAGTGCGCAGGATAGATCTTGACCATTGGATCTGTAGGAATGGACGGTGGAGATCTGTCGATGGGGGAGAATGAGAAAGGCGGGGTCTGATGAGCAGAAGCCGTTGTGGACTGTCCAATCTGACTTGATCAACGGCGGAGATCTAATCGGAGGTCGGGATGGTGAAAAGTTATGAGCGGAGCACGATGAGATCATGGCCGTTGGTTCTTGTGGATTCAACAGTCTAGATCTAATCGGCGGATGCGATGACGAGGGTTGTGAATCAAAGCGCGATTGAATCCTGACCGTTGGCTCTTGTGGATTCAATGGCTGGGATCAAATCGCATGATCAACATCGGAGGAGGAAAGCAAATGAGACCTTTGGTTTTGCAATGTGTGATTGAGCGTTGGCCGTCGGATCGGTAGGATGATCGATGGTCAAGATTAAATCGGAGGGGTGCGGGTGATGGACTCATAAGCAAAGCGTGATTGAATCTCAGCCGTTGGTTCTTGTGAATTCAACGACCAAGATTAAATTAGGAGATCAGGGATGAGGGCTCATCACATTGGGAAAGGAAAAGAAGGCTTCATTTGGGTGATGCAATCAAGCGCTGGCCGTCGGATCAGAAGAGATCAACGGTCCAGATCGCATCAGCGATCGGCGGAGGAGAAACTCATCGCATCGGAAAATTTTGAAGAACAAAGGAAAAGACATGAAACGAAAGGTCCGATTGCAGTTTGCAATTAGGCCTTAGTGCTTGGTCATAGTGTGGGTCACATGCGGAAAAGGGGCTAAGGGTTCAGCTGAAAGGGGCTTAAGGCCTTAGTGTAAAAATGAAGATTTCCAAGGATTTTCAAGGCTTTTTTGAGGAAAATGGAGGTTCTGATAGGGGTAAAGACGGGGTTTTAAACCTCATAAAGGGATTTCACAAGGTTTGAAGGGGATTTAAGGCCCTTAGAGGCTAAATGGAGGGTTAAAAGACGAAACAAAGTCTTCATGAAAATGAAGGGAAATAAGTGAAAACAGGCAGTTTTAGTGACCTTTGCAGCAACTTTCTTTGGTGAAACAACGTGGCTTTAAGATGGAAATAGCAGTGAAGATGAACCTCTAGGACAAAGAAAACATAAGACTTCAAGGATGATATATTTTCAAAGAAAATGTATCTCTTGAAGGCTTGAAAACAAACTTAGCCACCATTTGGTATATCAAAATTTATAGGTGGCTAACAACTGTAACCAAAAAATGATGAAACATAATGGAAAACAGGAAATAACAATAATAGATCAGAATACATCACCAATAGCCATGTTCAGGGATCCAATGATAGAGCCTTCTCATTCACAAAACAGGCCAGAACAACATCAATCTTCCAGAACTTCAATTTCCTCATTAATCTTTAGCCAGACTATGTACAACTGCAAAGAGTTCGAATGCCAGCAACCAACCCTTACAAATGAGTTCCACATCAGTATTTATAATGTAATTGAGGAGGTGGAACTAACTAGGGTTCAAAATTTTATTAATGACATATTAAATGCACTCCTATCCTTAAAAACCATGCAAGGCATAAGGTAGGAATGTCTCTCAACTACTTCTCTATGTAATAAATCTGTCTTTACTTCCTAAGGGTGAAATATTTGAAAAGATTGAATTTGAGGCCCTTTTCTGTCTTTTACAATAACTATCTGACAGCCTTAAAATATCTTTTATGTGTAACAACTTTTAATTTTATTTTATGGACAGAAAGCAGGTGAAAAGTGTCAATGTGATTTATTAAGTGAATAACTGCCTCTATTGATGTATCCGAGGCTATCTTTTAAGCCTAAGGCTTCTTGATTTAATTCTAAAACTACTCTTTAGGCCTAATCTTCCTTTATTTCATCATTTAAACTGTGTTTTAAGGTCTGATGAAGCTTTTAGCCTTCATAATGTAACATTGTTGCCTTTTCCCTTTCTGATTGGTTCGAACCTTTATTTCTCTATTTCTTTGGCCTTCAATTATCCTTTTGCTGACTGTATCCACCTTCAATCTGTTTATTTAACCTTAAAACTATGGGATTATAACTTTCTAATCTTCATTCTTTGACTTTAATCTTCATCTTTTAACCTTTAATCTCCACTGTCTCCCTTTTTTTTTCTTTGTTAGTGTGTGGATGGCTTTTGGAGCATTGGAGGGTCGATTGTATAACCAGTGCTTACAAAACACGATCAAAACATGAAATTAACCCTGGAAATTCCTTTTCTTCATGATTTGGCCTCTGTTTAGACCACAAAGGTCGTCATCTTCTGGCCCCGTCCCTTTATGGAGTGTGGGAGGGTTTTCGGCCCTTAAAACCGCCATAGAACCTGCAAAAGACCAACAAACATGTTATATAATCCTGTGGGGTTGGAAAAACTGTGTGCAGAGGCTGAGGAGTGGTGGAGGAGCAATGGAGGAATGCTGCAGAGGGAGGAAATGGAGAAAATCGTGAAAATGGGGTTTTAAAATGACTTTGGCGTGAAAAATGGGCAAAGTGGTTTTGAAAAACCACTAGTGGTTTTCACACAGGGCAGTGGTGGTTTGTGGTTTTTCCAAAATCAAATGTGATCCAGTTATTTTGAGACATGCGTCCCTCGTAAAACTAGTGGTTTTGCGTGAGTTTGGGTGGTTAAACCCCAGATGGCAAAATCGCGCGAAATGCGATATTAATCATTGGATGAAGGGGGGCAGATAAGATGGTGCGGAGAGGAGCATGATAGAAAGGTGCACGAGTGGGAGTTTTAGTGGGAGACAGGTGGCACCCAGAGATTGGTGGAGGTGGCTGCGTAATGGGTGGTAGGTTTGATGATGAGGGGGGAGTGTGGAGTTGTTGGATGGTCGGGATGGATGGATTAGATCCATCGAGGAATAACACAAGCGCAGGGAAACGGAAAAAGGAAGGGGGCTAGAGAAAAGGGGTGGGTAGTGGTTTTATAGTGGAAGGAAGACCAGGAGAAAAGGAGAAACGGGCTAGGAGGAGGGATGAGGGAGGAGTGTCGACAACCATCGATCTTGGTAGATCGACGGTGGGGATCCAATCGGAGGCTAAGCATCGGTGGGGGAGAACAAAAGCGAAACGAAGAAAAAGGTGAATTTTTCAATGCGATGGGGGCTAAACCCTGGTGCTAGGGCACGGTCCCATGGAGCGATAAGGTGATCGGGAGTGGAGAGAAAAGGTTTAATGCATCAGGAGATCGCATCGGGGGAAGAAAGGGAACGTTGTGATGAAAATGTAAAAGCGCCGATGTGATGGAGCTTTAGCCCATGGTCATGGCTCTTGGTTATATGAGGAAGGGGTGGAAGTCTTTAATCCCTCGAGGGCTTAAACTTTTAGTTGAAAAAACACTGTCTTTAGGCCAAAAATGGGTTTTTAGGCCAATTTTTAGAAGTTTCGATAGGTAAAGAGGGGTATTTTTAAACCATAAAAAGGGTTTTTTATGATTTAAAAAAGGGTTTTTTAGGAAAAATAGAGGAAAATTAAAAAGAAAAAGGATTTATTAAACCAAATATAAGAGTGTTTATAATGGTTTAAGGGTGGTTTTTTCAAAGGAAATGAAGAGTTGATAAAGGGAAAATGGTGAAAATAGCTTGAAACAAGTTTCCTTTTTTGAAACAGCAGGGTAACTTCTTAGAAGACATAGATGAAGATTTCAGTGGACTGATGGACTTGAAATGATGATGGCAGTGAGATTTCTAGAACTCATAAGGCCTTTTTTGAAATATTATTTCTAGAAATCTAGGATTGGTAATTTAGTCAACTTTGGATATCATCAGAATTATGGATGACTAACAGTGGCTCCACTTGGGGAGGACAGCTGTCCCTTTAGGTGTCTAGAACCTCAGAAATCTTTGAGTTTCAGTAGATTCAGACAGCATCTCTTCCTACCCAATCCTACTTGTCCTAGCATTTTTTCTTCCTTTTTGAGTGCATTTGAACTAGCAAACTCTTTGACATTTTATTTTTGAAAACATAATTAAACTATCTAATCCTATCCTTATATCTTCCAAGAGTCCAGATTAAACTGTTGAACTCTTTATTTTTCTACCTAAGCTACTATCTGTCAAGATTAAGTTGTTTGACAGATTTTATTTCTATTTCTAAAACAGGAAATTTAAGCACAGTCAAATCAGGATTAGACTGTCTGATTTGCTATGGTGTTTATGGCTGTATGTACAAGCTGCACATAGAATTTATTTGCAAAAAATTGAAACAAAATTGTGAAGGCTTAAGATCTGAAAATAAAAGACATCCTTCTTTCTTCTTGGCTCAAGTTTTGATCTATTTAGAGCCATCTTTTCTTTATTTTCTTTGGTTCAGATTTTGAGCATGTTTGAACCATTTTTTCTTCTATCCTAATCAATTCTATTGATAAGCCAAGATTAAACAGTTTGGCCAATCTTTTTCACTAACCTATCAGCAGTAAATTGAAATTTATCTAGTCATGATTAGGCTGTATGACTAAATAACAATGTTCCTTTAAAGTAGTGGCATTTAAGCTTGCACACTTTCAGTTTTTTTTTTTCTCTTTTTTGGTATGGGGTTGTACCTTTCTTCTTTTGAATCTGCCCACTTTTCTTTTCTATTTTTTTTTGTATTTTTCTTTTTCTTTCAAAGTAAAAACAAGAAACTAACTCAATGCTCAAAGGCTGAGCTTTATTGCATTTCCTATCTAACCTAATCTAACTATGAAATATTTACATGTTTTTAGATGATGAACTCCCTTTTCCAATATAGCCAATCAAGCAAATGGTTCCATGATTGGTCTTTGCTCATCTTCTTGAGCATGCTGGACAAACAGGGCCACTCCCATCTTACTTGTTTTTTAGTAGTAGTGTTAAAAAATCTTCTTGCCTTTGGTAATACACTGCTGCTAACAACCTTCATCCCTTCTTCAAATATCTTCAAGAAATGAGCATAGGGATCTTGAAACAATGCCTGGTTATGAGTATCTGGAAGATAGGTACCAACCAAGCTTACCTTTTCCTCCACTGGATCAAGCTTGAGACTCTTTTGAGGAAGAACCTCTTCCTCATA
This sequence comes from Pinus albicaulis, assembly GCA_034641835.2. Classification (NCBI taxonomy): domain Eukaryota; kingdom Viridiplantae; phylum Streptophyta; class Pinopsida; order Pinales; family Pinaceae; genus Pinus; species Pinus albicaulis. The sequence continues at coordinate 143,736,080 of CM076582.1, forward strand.
TTTATTATCATCTGAATTGGAGGACTCATATAATATTGCAGTGTTGTCCTCTTGTAGTCCTGGTATGCTTTGTTTCAGTGGAATGTACTCTATGAAGAGGTCATTATATCCTTGAGCAAGGGTCTCTTTGATTACCTCAACCCTTTCAGGAGGAGGTTCCTTATCTTCATCCTGCTCAAGGAATTCCTCTTTCTTCTCAACCTCATCATCAAAACTGATAAACTGCCGACTCCCAATTATGTGAAAGTTATTTGTGATGGGCTTCATTGTTTGATTATTTCTTTCAAGATGATGATAATGAATTCATGACACCAATCCACTTCTGGTTGCCCTGCATGATCAGTTTCTATTTGGAGCTCATCATCATCATCGTATTGATAAAAAAATTTGAAAATCATTAGTAAAAAAAATTTCACAAATCAAGCATATTGGGTTATCAGTTTTTTTTTCTTTAAGCTGATCTACAAGATTATTCTCTGGTTTAAGAAAACAAGGTTCAATAGGTATATGAGCAGCATTGTTTTTTTCAAATGAAGTTTTGAAGGCTGGCTGTTGGTTTAATATTTGATCAATTTCTTCTTCTGTCAAAAGAGGGGGAATTTTTATTTTGTTTTGTACAGAAGTACAGCAGTCCTCTTTCTCTTGTGTTGACTGAATTTGAGGCTGGATATCTTCTTGAGCCTCTCTTGGGGAATCTTTAATTGTGCTTGTAGGGAAACTTTGAGGATTTTCTGTTGTTTCCTGATCTTTTTCTGTTTTAAAAAACTCTTCATGATTATTATGATACTCAGTTACAATACAAGGTTCATGAGTTGTTTCTTCTACATTATCAGGATGCCACTCTTCTTGTGTAATCTAAAATGAGTTGCAACATAGAGGGAGAGTCCCTATATGTGCTAATTCTCCTTCCACATCAGATTCTGTGTTTTCTAAGTGGCTATTTTTTTTCTCAAAGCACTTCTCACTATTAGTATTTTTATTTTGGTCATAAATTTCTCTTAACAGTGTAATACAAGATAGAGATATGCTGTCAGAATTTTCTTGACAGCCTTCTTCATTGTTTTATATGTAACTTTGCTCATCACCTTCTGTAAAGTCTTGAGCATCATACATGTCTTGCTCATTGTCGAGGTCTTGCATTGGTTGAGTTTGTTCTTGATCTGGAAGAAGCATGGGCTGCTCTAGGTGTTGGAAATGTTGTCATTGATGGCAAAGGAGATGGCAAAGGAGGAACACCTAGCAACGGGGCAAAGAGAGCAGCATAGAAGCAGAAAGAGCCAAAGAGAGCAAAATAGGTCGAGCAGCTGCAAAGCAGGGCCATTTGAAGTAGCCCAGGTTGCAGAACATGCAGAGAATATAGAGAAACGGTCATTCACTGACAGGAACAACTTGTACATTGTAGAGAGGGTCGAGCAGCAGAGACAAGTTGTAGATAATACAGAGAATACAGAGGATGCAAAGACAGAGAATACAAAGAGTATAGTGAAACAACGTGTTGGGGTTCCCATGTTTTGGCCAGGTTGACAAAGACCAAAAGATGAGACAACATAGAACCACTTTCAGACCTTAGGATCTAGCCCTCCTAGGTCCAGAGAGGGATCTCTCTGTGATAGTCAAAGGTTTAACTTTGAAGCTCGGGTGTTGTGATTTTAGGCTAGTTATATGCTCAGGGTTGTTTGTTTGATTGTTTGTGTTTGGTTGGAAGGAATCAGGAAAAGAAGGTCCAATGGAGGGCAAGGATGAGAAAAAGGGAAGCTACGCAAAGACAGATAACTCAAAGAACATCAAAGCCATTGGGCTATGGTGTCAAGAAAGGGTTTAATTGTAATCAATGTGCAAGCTTTCAGTTGGGCTAGTCATCTAAATCATCTGTATCTTAAAGGATAGAAGATGGAGTGGAACATTAAGGGTTGAGAATGAAAGGAGGAGAACCATCTAATTCTGTCTATAGATCAGACCAGAGGTCATTTAACTTCAGGCCTGCTTGGAAAAAAATCAGAGGCAATTACAAGGGATCTTAGAAAGGCTAGCTGGTCGTGCAAAGATCCTAGTGGACAGGGCTAACACTAATCCCCAGTGTTCCCAAACCTTCCAGCTAAATCCTACCAAAAACATCCAAACATGGACTTCATCAATTCATACATCAGAGAGCAGGCAATATCATCCACTATACTGGTTAAATCAATGGAAATCAACATTCAGATACACATATCAGCAGAAAACATTGAGGTAGGGAGAGCAGGAAACATAAGGCACCTATCAAGGGTGAATCTTACATTATACTTCTGTTGCCTACCAGCAGAAACATGGTGAAATGAAAGCAATTCAATCACAAATACATAGAAAGGAAAACATCACCAGCTGCTTTAGATCAGGATCCAAAGAAATATGCTTGTCATATTAAAAACAACACCAATCAGGTACATCATAGCCCATAGCTTGAACATTCAGTCCGAATACATCTAGTCTCAACCTATCTTACAATATACACAGAGAACTTGTCTCAAGAGGAACAATGCTTGCATTTCACTGATTTCTCATCAACAACCATTACAATCTTTTTTTCTGTGCTTTATAGCAATGGGAACACAAAGATCGACCGAAGAAGGTAGGTGAACATTGAATGTCATATTAAACACAACAACGAATGAGGGGCTGAGGCCCATTCTGCTCGACATGCTGTATGTTTAATCTCTGTCACCTCCCTCGGGAAAGAATGATCTGCCTTGGACATGATCTCGACATTTTGGTCAAAGTACTCCTAGTGTCGTGAACAAAAAGTAAAATAAACTGCTGGAAGGTCCGTCTCATAAATGTCTGACTGTCTTTGAGCTGTAGTCTGGTGGGAAAACTCCTCAGGGACACGGTGTGTAAATAAAATAGTATGGGTGCCCTGCACCTGATAAAGAAAAACATTATGCTGACTAAAAACCCTGATATTACCTTTTGTCTGCGCTCAGGATCCTTTGATCGATCCTCGGGGTCTGTGATATGCTGCTTTGTCTCTGAAAACATTGACTTAGGGCTCGAGATCTTCATGGTTGTGCTTTAATGTTCCTTTTTCTCTGTACTGGAACGTTCTGCTGCTTCAATTCCATCTCTGACAGGTTAGCTCGGGTTTAATGGTGATGGGAGATTTTCCACAGAGTTCGAACTCTTTTCCTTTAATGAACATCTCATCTCCACCTTCCCGGGCCTCTTTTCATAAATTCAACCGCCGTGGATGATCTTCCTCAGATTTAGCTGTCTTAGTAGCACAGAAATGTATCACGATGGCCACTCTTTCTTTATAAACCTACAGGAAACACGAAAACCGTGAAGAAATCCATGTACAAGGGTGGCGGGTGATGTAGATGGGAGAAATGGGTGTGCAATCGGTGACATGGCGGAAGAAACGCAGAGGAATGGTGAAAAAAATGCTCAGGTAGGGTTGGCGGATGTTGCAGAATGAAAAATGCATGAAAAACACGTAAATAAACCAGTTTTATGTAATGGACTGGGAAGGAGTACGGCTGGAACACGTGGCGCTGACATGGCGGGACGGGGTGACGTGGAGGTCCCGAGGTGACGGAATGGTCAACCATGGACAGACGGATCTAGACCGTTGATCGTTGATAGATCAACGGCGGAGGATGTCGGAAGGCGGGCCCACGGGTACGATGTGCGGGGTTAAACAGTGTGCGGGTTTGAGAGATAACAGCCGTTGGATGAGGGCTCCAAGATCCAACGGTGATCGTGAATTTCGCTGCCCGGCTTTTTTCCGGGAGATAACGCGTGAAATGGTGGTTTTCAGAATAGTACAGGAGGACGCGTGGCAGGGGATGATTGGGATCGTTGGGTTTCGGATGAATATCGCCAGTTGCAGATGGGCGGTGTGGAATTTACCGGTGGGTTTGGGCGGATGACGTGTGCAGGAGGGGTCCACCATTTCGGGCGCGCTCCGCGCCGTTGGATTTGGCGTTTAACGGACGGTCGGGATCCGTCGATCAAACAAAATGTATTAAAACCCGAAAATGTGCGTTAACAAAGGTTTTTAAATGAATTCTTCTCGCGGAGAAGGGTTGGGGGGGGGGGGTAGCGCCTGGAGGGTTTAGCTCTAGGTTCTGGCGCCAGGTCTTATGGGAAGAAAAGGAGCGCGGGGCTACGAACAAAGGGGCTTAGGCCTTATTGTATGAATTTTGCGCATTTTAAAGCATTTTTAGGCCTAAGGGGAGGAACGATAGGGAAATGAAGGGTAGGAAAGGCCAAAACAGGCGCAAAAACAGGATTTAGAGAGGATTTAAAAGGATAATGGGGGAATTAAAGGGGAGTTTGACAAAGGGAGAGGAGGGAAGGTGATATTTTGCAAAGGTATAAAGGGAAATAATGGGCCTTTTTGAGAAATGGATTAGCAGAGGGACTAAATTTTAGGCACAGCACAGAGAGACTCCAAGGAGGATGAATTTTCAGGGGAAAGGCATTCCTTGGAGGCTCCAGAACAATTCTAGCCCCCTGCTTGCTTGTCAAGAATTTCATAGGGGGGCTAACAATGGCTCCACATGGGGATGGCTTCTCCTAGGAGGAGTCAAGAAACCAGATATGATCTTTGGAGTAGGCCAGATGCCTGCTGTCATAAGCCATCTTTCTTCTTCAAGTTTAGCTGCCACAATATGATAGGAACATCAGCAAAAATATTTCCCAACCAATCTACCTACCCAAACTACAGTTCTACAATTTTCCCTTGGGTGCATTTGAGCTAGCAGACCCTTTTACATTTATTTTGCAAAACACAAACAAACCTATTCTAAATCTACCCTTATTGCTCCATGAGGCCAGATTAGACTGTTGACCTCATCTATTTCTCTACCTGATCTACTACCTGTTGGGATTAAACTGTCCAACAGGTTTCTTCACCTACATTCTAAGACAGGAAATTTAAACACAGCCAAGCCAGGATTAGACTGTCTGACTTGCTGGGCAGAGACTTGTAGAAAACAAAACTGCGAAGGCATGGAATTCTGCAACTGTGAAACATCCTTCTTTCTTTCTTGTGGCTCAGGTTTTGAGCATATTTGAGTCACCTCTTTTCTTTGCTTCAGCTCTGGTTTTGGGCATATTAGAGCTGATTTCTCTTTCACTGCTGATCCAGATTTTGAGCATATTAGGATCGGCTATTCTGCTTCCTTTTGGCTCAGATTTTGATCATGTTTGAGCCTATTCCTTCACATTTCAGAGGTTCATGTTTTGAGCATATCTGAACCTCCATATTTCATTCTGTTTTTTGGAACATTTTTCCGTTTTTTCTTGAAAATGAAAACTTGCAATGGTATGTACAATGGAGATGAAATTGGAAATGAAAAATCAATAGAAGTAATGTTTGAGCATCCTGCCATTGACAGGACCCCCAAACAATTCTGTGCCATCAAGTTCTTGCAGAAAAAACGCATTAGGACCTACAGTAGCTTGAATAATGTATGGACCTTGCCATAGGCTGTCAAATTTGCCATGTTTGCCTTTGTCCTCTCTTCTCGAATCCCATTTCAGAACTTTATCCCCAACTTTGAAATCTGCAGCTTTGGTTCTTTTGTCAAACTGCCTTTTGATGCTTTCTTGAATTTTGACAGCTCTGCTATAAACCTGCTCCCTTGTCTGCTGAAGATGTATTGTTTCATTAATTCTCCTTATCATGTTGTCTTCCTCTGATTGGATCTCCTGGAAAAACTTGATCACTGGAACTCCAAGACTAGTAGGAAACACTGCTTTGGTCCCATAAACCAGCTGAAAGGGTGACATGCCAATAGACTTCTTTGTAGTGAGCCTGTCTGCCCACAAGGCATGTATCAACTTTTTATGCCATGACCTTTTGTTCTCTTCCAGCAGCTTCTTAATGATTGTAACCAGGCTTTTATTTGATGATTCAACTAGGCCATTACCCTGGGGGTAATAGGCAGTTGAATGCCCAAGTGCTATTTCGTACCTGTGACAGAAATCAAGCATTCTTTTGGATCCGAAAGCAGCAGCATTGTCAATGATTATTTTCCTTGGACAGCCAAACTGAGATAGGATGAAGTATTCTATGAACCTAATGATGACATAATCAATGGCATTCCTAGTGGGTACGGATTCTATCCATTTAGTGAAGTAATCAGTGGCTGTTAAAATCCATTTATGTTGTCCAGAGGAGGCAGGATGAATTTCTCCTATAAAGTCTAGGCCCCATTGCATGAAGGGACCTTCTACGGTGATAGGTTGCAGGGGGAGGGGAAGGAGCTTTCTTTTACCCTCAAAGATTTGGCATTTGTGGCAAGTGGTTATCATTTTATGGACATCATAAAACAGTGTAGGCCAATAATAACCCACCCTGAGTATTTTATTTGCTGTGGTTTTCCAACTCAGGTGGCCTCCACACTCCCCAGCATGAAATTCTTGTTTGATTTTTTCAGCTTCAGTTTTAGACAAACATTTTAGCAAAAGGCCATTTGGATTTTTCCAATATAGACTCTCATTCATAATGCAGTAATTTCTAGCTTTGAGTTTTATGAATCTGGCCTTCGTTTTGGACAGTTCTGGAGGGGCATTGAGGTTAGTGAGCACATAAAGGATATCAATATACCAAGGAGAGTTCTGAAACTACTCCTCAACAGTTGGATGGGGCAATCCTTCCTGCTCATCTAATGCATTCATCATGTTAATGTCAAGGGCCTGTAGATTAGATTCAGCCATTAATTGGGCCAGGCCTTGACCTTTGATTAGTTTGGTGGGTTTTATTTCAAGGTCATATTCTAAAATCGTAGCAATCCATTTGCCTCTTTTTCCATCAGGGTCCTGGGACAAGATATCTTTGACCACTATACTTGGCACGTAGGCAATGGTGTGAGAATGCAGAATGTACACCCTAAAGTATTTTAAGGCCTTAATCAGAGCATAGGCCTGCTTCTCCATGATGTTGTACTTCAAGGGTGCATCTCTTAAGGCTTTACTGAAGAAGGCTATAGGCTGTTCATTACCTTCTAAATTCTTCTACAGCAAAACTGCAGCTATGGTGTGTTGGGAAGCAAATGAAAAGATTAGAAAATCTTTTGAGAAGTCAGGGCTGATAAGGACAGGGGCCTGAGTGAGTGCAAGTTTTACTGACTCAAAAGATTTCTTGGCTTCAACAGTCCACTTAATTCCTGCATCTTTCGTTAGCATTTCATTCATTTTCCTAAGATGCTCGGCAAGATTGGGGATAAATCTTCTAAGGAAATTGATCTTCCCAATGAAGGACTGTAGCTCCCTGATGTTTCTTGGATGTGTAATTTGAAGTATTCCCTCAACTCTCTATGGGTCTATCCTGATCCCTTTCTCAGATATAATGTGCCCAAGAAGTTTACCTTCTTGTATACCAAAGACAGTTTTCTTAGGATTTAGGGACAGACCGTACCTTCTACATTTTTCGAAAACTTTCCTCAGATGTTTTAAGTGTTCTTCTTCTGTTTTATAAAATACAGTCAAGTCATCCAAGTAGATAACTATAAAGTGTCCAATATCATCTGAGAAAGCAATATCCATTGCTCTCTAGAAGGTAGCTCCAGCATTCATCAATCCAAAAGGCATTTTCAAGTACATGAAGGTGCCCCATGGAGTGGTAAAAGTTGTTTTGAGTTGATCTTCTGGGAGTACCAGAACTTGGTTGTATCCTGAAAAACCATCCAGCAGGGAGATTCTCTTTGAGCCCACTACCTTTTGTAGGATATGTTCCATTCTAGGCAAAGGGTAGTTGTCTTTCAGGGAGGCTCTATTCAAGTTTCTGAAGTCTATGCATAGCCTAATCTCACATGTTTTCTTCCTTACAGCCACTAAGTTTGACACCCAATCAGAAAACCTTACAGGGACTATTATGCCTTCTTCATAAATCTTTTTAATTTCTTTCTCTACTGCAGGCAATTGCTTTGGATTGATTCTTCGAAGTTTTTGTCTGAAAGGCTTCTAATTTTCCTTTAGTGGTATCTTGTGTTGTATGATGTTAGTGTCATAGGCCTTTAAGTCTTCATAGCTCCATGCAAACACATCAATGAATTCCTTAAACAAGTCAATGTATTTTTTCTTCATGTTTGCAGGTATAGACTTAGCCAGTTTAATCATTTTGGGTCTGTCTTCAGTGCCAATGTTGCATTCTTCCACATCAGAATCAGCATGTTCTATTATAGGCTTTTTTTCTACGTCATCAAAGTCAAAAAGGTCCTCTAAGGGTGCTAGGCCGCGGGGTATGTTCTTGTCTTTGGCCTGCAACACCTCCACTTCTTCTGTATCTGCGTTTTCACAATTTTCGGTTGGATTTCTAGTTTGGTCAGAAAAATAATTTATTTCTATGTTACAGGGTGTTTCTGGTTCATCTGGGGGATCCTTGCTTGGGCAGTTATCATCAGAAATTGAGTCTGAATCAGAAAATTCAAAATCATTCCTGCCCACCAGGAAATCTTCGATCTGTTTGTCTCCTTCAAAGACCTGCCAATATTTTTCATTGTCTGGCACTGCAGGCCTGAATTTGGTCTGAATGATAATTTTTTGGTCAGCTGGGGCTTTAGGATATGAGCTAGCTAGAAAAGCTAATCCATTTGCAATTTCATTTTGACCCCTAGGAATGAATACTAATTCATATTCAACAAACGTTTTCAGCAAATCTAGAGTGTCATTCCTGTATGCCCTAAGCCTGGGATGTTTTGTTGAATACTCACCATTTACCTGTTTCATAACTAACTCTGAGTCTCCTTGTACAACTATCCTACGGGCTCCTAATTTTTTCAACAGTTTTAAGCCCAAGATCAGAGCCTCATATTCTGCAATGTTGTTTGTGCATTTAAAATGCAGATTGACAGTGTGGCTTTCTGCATAATCACTCTCTATGTTTCGTAGCCACACTCCTACTCCAGCGTTTTTCCTAGTACAGGACCCATCAAACTTCATTTCCCACAAGGGTTCGTTGTTTACTTCGTCTTCATCCCCTCCCCTACAACTGGATTCGCCATTATGTTTAGTTGTAAGGTCTGTACTAGGAGAGGGTTTATTTTGTTTTTGATTATGGGTATGGAGATCAGGGAGGTGGCTAGCTTGATGTTCTTGTTCTGTTTCTGTTTCATTCAGAGTTATATTTTCAGCAGTTTTCCCATGGTCTTCTTCTTCATATTCTTCCAGAGTAGCCATTATGTTGAAGTCCATGGGCTCTAGGTTACTGTTTTCTGAGACTAGTTCTTCTGAGGATTGTTCATTGTAAAGGATGAAAGAATCCAAGTCTGTGTGCACAGAATACAATGGTGAATTTTCAAGCTTCTTGGGGCTACTGACTAAAAATTCCATCTGAGACTCTCTATACAGTCTTCTAAGTTGGCCAAATATAGGGATAGTGGCATATGAGCCATCCATCTGCATTGTTCCTTGCAGTTTGGCTCCCCATGATCTTGACAATAGCATGCCATACTTTGGTGGCACATCTGCCACCACAACATCCATGACCATACATTTGGCAGGAATCTGGGTTAAACTCACACATAAGTCTTTGATGAGGCCTAGACATTTTACTCTACTAGAGTCAAATGAGTATAAGTCTTTGTAAGGTCTGGTAATTTCTAGGCCTAGCCTTTCCATCACTACGTTAGGCATTAGATTATGTGATGCTCCAGAATCATGCATGGAATTGTGGAGTATTTTGTCATGAATGTTGAGACTGATATAGAAAGGTGGAACTACCCCTTCCTGAAACTTTCCCTCAATTTTGGGACCAAAAAGTAGGGCTAGTTGATCATCATTCAGGTTTACAGAATCATTTATTTCTCCTAGATTCAATGCTTTCAAAATTTGGCCTTTATATACATCCTGAGTGGCCAGCTCAGATAATGGTACAGAGATTTTGATTTTCGCAATCTCACTCTCTAGGTTGAAAGTGGACTGACCCTTTGGAATGTTCAATTCTGTTTTGTTTGCCACGGTCTTAGTGGCTGAATCAGTAGGTTGATTCTCACTATGTACAATGTTTGGAACAGTTGTATCAGGAGTACTAACTGAAGTGCTAGTACTGCTGGTTGGTTGACTTCATTTTTCATTGTCTTGGTTGTCCTTCTCCTTATGTTTACCAGAACTTTCAGCTGCTGTTTTATTATTTACAACAGATGTTTTAGAGGATTTATCAGGTATTTTCTTGATGGTTACCTTAGGAGCCTTCATTTTGGAAGTATCTTGGCTTTTCTTGCTCCTAAGTTCATATTTTTCCCTGACTTGTAGCATGGCATCTTCAAATCCTAGTCTGTAATCCTCAGTCTCTAACCATTCCTCATCCCAAAATGAAGGTGAGGGCTGATCTTCTTCTGAATCAAAGTTAAGGACTGAGTCCTCTGCTTCAAACATGTTTATTGTATTCCCTTCAGACTCTTCAATGATTCCCTCATCCTCATCTAAAATTTTTTCTTGAAATGGGGGAATAATTTGTTGATCTGACTCTCTTTGTCTGTTGGGAGCAGCATTGTTTCTTCTAATGTTCTGGTTTTGGTTTCTGTTTTGGTTATTTTTTTGGACAACCATTCTTTTAATCATTTGCTGTATCTCTTCCACGCTTTTATATAGTTTTTCATATTTGGGATCAAATGTGGAAGCTACGTTGTCATCCCTATATGTTACCCTTTTTTCAGCTTTTAATCTTGCCCGTTTTTCCATTAAGTTTTCTTCTATGGTTATGGCTCCTTTCTGCATGTCTTCTAGTGTGGTATACTCTTTTTCCCTAAGCTCATAGGCCATGTCAGCATCAAATCCATCTGGATATTTTGCTAAGGCCATACCTTGTGGAGGTTTCATGTGTGGAGGGAGAGCATTGTAAATGTTGTTAAATCTAGTGCTGTAATCGTGAACACTCTCTCCTACATTCCTCTTAAGGGACATGTATTCAGCTAGGAGCTGGCGAGGGTTTGCTCTAACCTCCCACTTGTTTATGAATGTCTGGTATAATGCAGGGAGATCTCGAATACTGCCAGGAGGTAAACTCTTAAACCATTTCTTTACCTCACCCCCTAAGCTTTGGGCGAAGATTCTCATTTTGATTGTCTCATCATCAATTTCCATATAATCAAAAGAGTCCTCCATCTTATCTACATGTTACTAAGCTGTTATGGACTCTTTAGCAGTGAAGTGTGGGATTTTTGACTGATAATCATTGGGTAAGGGTAACAAAGGTTGAGGTAAAAGCAAAGGTGCATACCAGGCTGCCATAATGATGTTCTGATGGGGTATAGGGTTAGCTTGAGCAGCTGGTATTTGGATGACAGGGATGTTAGGACCAGCAGAGGTCTGCTGAGCAGATCTAGGGTGAGAGAGCCCCAAGTTTTGGAGGAAGTGAAAATCAGGTGGTGTGGAAGGAGGGGTTTCACTGTCCCTAGAGTTTGGCTGGTCTGAAACGCTGAATGACCTAGTTCTAGATAGTTTATTATGTATGTCTAGGTCAGGGAGACAATGTGATAGAGCTGCTAGGTCTTCTGGTGCAGAATTAGCTCTATGAATGTGATTGGAAATAGTTGGTCTTGTATGTGCATGAGTTCCTCTGAGGATACTCTCTGGATTTTCAACTATTTCCGGTGGGTCGGGGTTGGGATAAGCTCTTGTATGGATGGTTCTGAAAGCCAGAATGCTATTTATAAGCCAAGCAGCTTAACCCTACTTGTTGTTTCTACTGTGGTTAATGTTGTCTCAGGGACTGGTCTCCCAGTGGAGTCTTCATTATGTTTCGGGTCTGGTCTCCCAGTGGAATCTGATTGTGAAACCAAGATAATCAGCAGGCCTACTGATCACCAGTGGAGTCTTTTCGTTTAGGAACAATGGAGTCGCCAGGTAGAGGGTTTAGGATGTTTCTAAGGGGTACACTGTCCACCACAGTGCTCTGGCACTATCACCTTTCAGGAATCTCCTCTACAACAAGCTCCAACCAGAGATTGACTGGGAGGGCATTTACCAGATATGTCACCTCTGAAAAGAGGATGAGATCTGGAGGCTACCTGGCCCTTTCCAGGCTCTGTCTAAGAGTGTGGTGGATATTCAATAATGGAGGTTGATTCAAGAAAGGGGTGACTTACTATAAACCTAACCAGAGATTCTGGGTTTCTGAGGTTTTTACAAATGTTCAAGGTGAAATATACTTAGAATTCCCCAGTGGAGTTGCCATTATGTTGGGGTTCCCATGTTTTGGCCAGGTTGACAAAGACCAAAAGATGAGACAACATAGAACAACTTTCAGACCTTAGGATCTAGCCCTCCTAGGTCCAGAGAGGGATCTCTCTGTGATAGTCAAAGGTTTAACTTTGAAGCTCGGGTGTTGTGATTTTAGGCTAGTTATATGCTCAGGGTTGTTTGTTTGATTGTTTGTGTTTGGTTGGAAGGAATCAGGAAAAGAAGGTCCAATGGAGGGCAAGGATGAGCAAAAGGGAAGCTAGGCAAAGACAGATAACTCAAATAACATCAAAGCCATTGGGCTATGGAGTCAAGAAAGGGTTTACTTGTAATCAATGTGCAAGCTTTCAGTTGGGATAGTCATCTAAATCATCTGGATCTTAAAGGATAGAAGATGGAGTGGAAAATTAAGGGTTGAGAATGAAAGGAGGCGAACCATCTAATTCTGTCTATAGATCAGACCAGAGGTCATTTAACTCCAGGCCTGCTTGGACAAAAATCAGAGGCAATTACAAGGGATCTTAGAAAGGCTAGCTAGTCATGCAAAGATCCTAGTGGACAGGGATAACACTAATCCCCAGTGTTCCCAAACCTTCCAGCTAAATCCTACCAAGAACATCCAAACATGGACTTCATCAATTCATACATCAGAGAGCAGGCAATATCATCCACTACACTGGTTAAATCAATGGAAATCAACATTCAGATACACATATCAGCAGAAAACATTGAGGTAGGGAGAGAAGGAAACATAAGGCACCTATCAAGGGTGAATCTTACATTATACTTATGTTGCCTACCAGCAGAAACATGGTGAAATGAAAGAAAGTCAATCACAAATACAGAGAAAGGAAAACATCACCAGCTGCTTTAGATCAGGATCCAAAGAAATATGCTTGTCATATTAAAAACAACACCAATCAGGTACATCATAGCCCATAGCTTGAACATTTAGTCGGAATACATCTAGTCTCAGCCTATCTTACAATATACACAGAGAACTTGTCTCAAGAGGAACAATGCTTGCATTTCACTGATTTCTCATCAACAACCATTACAATCTTTTTTTTCTGTGATTTATAGCAGTGGGAACACAAAGATCGACCGAAGAAGGTAGGTGAACATTGAATGTCATATTAAACACAACAACGAATGTGGGGCTGAGGCCCATTTTGCTTGACATGATGTATGTTTAATCTCTGTCACCTACCTCGGGAAAGAATGATCTGCCTTGGATATGATCTCGACATTTTGGTCAAAGTACTCCTGGTGTCGTGAACAAAAAGTAAAATAAACTGCTGGAAGGTCCGTCTCATAAATGTTTGACTGTCTTTGAGCTGTAGTCTGGTGGGAAAACTCCTCAGGGACATGGTGTGTAAATAAAACAGTATGGGTGCCCTGCACCTGATAAAGAAAAACATTATGCTGACTAAAAACCCTGATATTACCTTTTTTCTGCACTCAGGATCCTTTGATCGATCCTCGAGGTCTGTGATCTGCTGCTTTGTCTCTGAAAACATTAACTTAGGGCTCGAGATCTTCATGGTTGTGCTTTAATCTTCCTTTTTCTCTGTACTGGAACGTTCTGCTGCTTCAATTCCACCTCTGACAGGTTAGCTCGGGTTTAATGGTGATGGGAGATTTTCCACAGAGTTCGAACTCTTTTCCTTTAATGAACATCTCATCTCCACCTTCCCGGGCCTCTGTTCATAAATTCAGCTGCCGTGGATGATCTTCCTCGAATTTAATTGTCCTGGTAGCACAGAAATGTATCACGGCGGCCACTCTTTCTTTATAAACCTGCAGGAAACACGAAAACCGTGAATAAATCCATGTACAAGGGTGGTGGGTGATGTAGATGGGAGAAATGGGCATGCAATCGGTGACATGGTGGAAGAAACGTAGAGGAATGGTGAAAAAACTGCTCAGGTAGGGTTGGCGGACGTTGCAGAATGAAAAATGCATGAAAAACACGTAAATAAACCGGTTTTATGTAATGGACTGGGAAGGAGTACGGATGGAACACGTGGCACTGGCATGGCAGGACGGGGTGACGCGGAGGTCCTGAGGCGACGGAATGGTCAACCATGGACAGACGGATCTGGACCGTTGATCGTTGATAGATCAACGGTGGAGGATGTCGGAAGGCGGGCCCGCGGGTACGATGTGTGGGGTTAAACAGTGTGCGGGTTCGAGAGATAACAGCCATTGGATGAGGGCTCCAAGATCCAACGGCGATCGTGAATTCCACTGCCCAGCTTTCATCCAGGAGATAACGCGTGAAATGGTGGTTTTCAGAATAGTACAGGAGGACGCGTGGCAGGGGATGAGTGGGATCACTGGATTTCGGATGAATACCGCCAGTTGCAGATGGGCGGTGCAGAATTTACCGGCGGGTTTGGGCGGATGACGTGTGCAGGAGGGGTCCACCATTTCGGGCGCGCTCCGCACTGTTGGATTTGGCGTTTAACGGACGATCGGGATCCGTCGATCAAACAAAATATATTAAAACCCGAAAATGCGCGTTAACAAAGGTTTTTAAATGAATTCTTCGCGCGGAGAAGGGTTGGAGGGGGGGTAGCGCCTGGAGAGTTTAGCTCTGGGTTCTGGCGCCAGGTCTTATGGGAAGAAAAGGAGTGCGGGGCTACGACCAAAGGGGCTTAGGCCTTATTGTATTATTTTTGCACATTTTAAAGCATTTTGAGGCCTAAGGGGAGGAACGATAGGGAAATGAAGGGTAGGAAAGGCCAAAACAGGGGAAAAAACAGGATTTAGAGAGGATTTAAAAGGATAATGGGGGAATTAAAGGGGAGTTTGACAAAGGGAGAGGAGGGAAGGTGATATTTTGCAAAGGTATAAAGGGCAATAATGGGCCTTTTTGAGAAATGGATCAGCAGAGGGACTACATTTTAGGCACAGCACAGAGAGACTCCAAGGAGGATGAATTTTCAGGGGAAAGGCATTCCTTGGAGGCTCCAGAACAATTCTAGCCCCCAGCTTGCTTGTCAAGAATTTCATAGGGGGGCTAACACAGCGAAACAATCATGCACAGAGACAGGGACAGAGAATACAGAGACAAAGAATACAAAGAATATAATGGAAGGGTTTATATGTGATGGGGAAAGGTGGAAGCTATAAAGAAATGTATCTGAGGTAGAGTAGTTAACAAATCAACTGTGACATGAAAATCGAAGATGTGGAACCATGCAGAAATGGCGGAACCAAAAGGCAAAAGAAAGAAATGGATAAATAGATATTCTAGTTATAAAGCAGGGTTAATTCATAAACTGCATATTTAAACAAACTATGGAGGACAAATAAACATTGAAGTGGAATTATAAGAACCGGAACCCTGAGTCACGAATGGAACCATGAAGGAATAGTAAACCTGGAGTTGAGAAACCAGCGGGTTCGCGTGTTTCATAAGTGGTATAAAGTTTTTGTGGAAAAAATGTGATTAGGTTCACCGCTCGCCATGTGTCCTTGGGTGGTATTTGAATACCATTTACATCACGTAATTTTTATGTGTTAACCCTTGGCCCAAAGAAAAACGCGATATTAGCTATGTCCGTCCAATTTCCAAGGCTGGAAGATCTACGGTAATCACACTTGCGCGATGAACAAAGGTTAATTGAGGCAAAGCATTGTGGGTCCGAGTCAAATGTATGTTGAAAATTGAAACATAAACCAAAGTTTAAATCCGAACCTTATTTCATATTAGGCTTATTCGTTATACATTCAAAGGGTGTTAAAATGGTTTTAACATTTGTTGACATATGTTATGTAAAACATACTATGGGACCTACATTCATTGCTACGGGGCCAAGTATTATGCGAATTTCATTGTATTTTGTGTATTATAAAATTTAATAAACAGGTGGAAGGTAAGTAACAATGCATTGTGGGCCCGAAGGTTGGTTTTAATTCAAGTCGTGGTATAATGTTTGAAAGGTCTTGTATACGCATCAAGGTTGATATAAACTGTAATATTAATACAGTGTGGAGGAAGGTGGGCCCGAAGACGTCGTATGTGTTCTCACTGGGGTTAAAGCTAAGTCAAGACTCTATTATAATAATTTCTTAACGTGTATAATATATTGATGCTCTTGTTCATAGAAATACCGTGGGCAAGTCTAAAGTGTAAAAGTATTTGTATGCTAGGCACATTATTGTTATATGCGAAAGATAAACCTTGGACTTATGATTTATTGAGTTGTATTTCAAAGTTGAAATATTCATTTGATGACTTATGAAGTGGGTTGGACTATGGTTTAACCATAGATTTGAAACAAGAGAAAGTTTTGCATAGAAGAGCATTGCATATACCTAGCAAGGTCCAAAGTGAACCATCGTATCAGAGGAGAAAGAGTGATGAAAAAATTGAAATGTCTGATTGTGATTGAGCGATCAGATGACAGCCGTTGGATTTGCTGAAGGATGGATGGCAGATATGAGTCACTTGATTACATGGTGGGGCCTTTGCTAATCACATCGGCGGAAATCAAATAACCAAAGCTGAAGAGTAAAATGAAAGTAAGCGGCAAGTATCTATATATATATATGAAACAATATATATGTACATTTATATCTGTGAATAGTGAACCATTGCATCAGAATAAAAAGGAGCAGTGGCACAATACCATTGAAAGTTCTGATTGCGATCAATCGCATCAGAACCATCGCAAGAGGAGTAATCACAATCGGAAATCTCTGGAGGAGGCTCATCGCATCAGAACCATCGCAAGAGGAGTAATCGCAATCGGAAATCTATGGAGGAGGCTCATCGCATCGGAGCATAAGAAAATATCGGCTAGTGGGACCTGAAAGGGCATTTTATATGTTAAAAAGGTCTTTTATTATTACGCTGAGATTTGGTTACGTTTTATTAAAAAGGAAGTTAAATATGTACATAATTTACGCAACTGCAATGAACAGCAGAGCATATAGAGAAGAAAAAGATAGAGACAGCTACAGAAAAGAAAAACACGCGGTGATCCAAAAGCCGAATGTGTTGATTTGTAATGCATGTTGAAATTGAATGTAAATGTTTTTTAATTGATTTATATTGTTTGTGATGCACTGGAAAGTCTCCGTAGGAAAACAAAACTCCACTTTAAAACTGAAATTTGTACAAATTGTTGTATTTTTTCTGAATGAATTGGACAATGAAATGAGGAGGCAAAAGGCGAAGAGTCAGGGCTATTCACTTCAAATTCCCTGTGGAATACGAACAGTTATGAGGAACACTGTATAAAATATATCACATTGATATGCAGAAAGAGGTTAGAGAGTGTAGAGAATGAAGAATTGCGGCAGAGAAGATAAGAAGAAGGAGCAGCAGAAAGAGATGCTACGAAAAAATCAGAGATGGTATAAGATAGATTTGAAGACTGGAAGATAGCACAAAAACAGGTACAGAACAGAGCTAATATCCAAGGTAAATCAGCAAATGTTTTATTTTAATAGAATGAGGAAGTTGGAGCTTCCCTATCAAGTTGTAGCTTGATAGATGTCAGTTGTAGCCGACTGAGGTTGGAGCCTCCTGTAGGTTGGTGCCTGCAGAAAATTGATGGGAGTTGGAGCTTCCTTGCAAGTTTTAGCTTGCAAAATTGAGGTTGGAGCCTCCTGTGGGTTGGTGCCTACAAAAAATCAATGGTGAGAGGGAGTTGGAGCTTGCCTTTGCATCACAACAATAATAAGATGTGGTTTTCTCCCGTTATGGGTTTCCACTTATATCTAATGTCTATGTGTGTGATGCCTATGTGTTGATATGGTCTAGTCAATCTGCTTAATACTTACTGATCTCATAATAATTTTGTTGCTGCTTACATATAAAGATTGTTCACATATAAAGTTGATTATGAAACTAAGTTGTAAATAAGCTTAATGAAAATTTTAAAAGTTCATGAATGTATTAAATTGATTCACCCCCCCCCCCCCCATCCCTCTCAGTTTAACTACGGGTTCAACAATTGGTATCAGAGTCGGTTCCTTTTGTATCAGTTTAACAACTAAAAGGAGAACCTAGGTCCCCAGGATGGCTAGTCAAGAAGGAAGCTCAACCAATAAAGCCCCTTTTTTCACCGGTGCTAATTATGCCTTCTAGAAAATCAGAATGAGAGCATACATAATGTCTCTAGGAATAGAAGTTTGGGTGGCTGTGGAATTTGGATATGCCCCAAAGGCAACTGACTCAAAAGGTTCCTCAAGATACACTCAAAAGAACCATCTATAAGATCAACTCATTGGGGACAAGAGTGTAGGATTCCAGACAAGAAGACAGCTAGCTAAACAAACAGAAGAAGTATACATGGCTATGTTATCTCAAATAGAACCAAAGAAGTTTGAAGAAGCCAGCAAAGAAAATTTTTGGGTGAATGCTATGAATGAAGAACTGGACCAAATTGAGAAGAACAATACCTGGGAATTAGTTCCAAGACCCACTAAGAAAAATGTCATAGGCTCAAAATGGGTATTCAAGAATAAGATGAATGAACAAGTGCAGGTAATCAGTAATAAAGCCATACTTGTATGCAAGGGATATTCACAAATTGAAGGTCTTGATTATGATGAGAAATTTTCCCCTGTAGCCAGAATGGAAGCTATCAGAATTTTTTTTGCCTTTGCATGCTACCATGACTTCAAGGTATATCAAATGGATGTGAAATCTACCTTCCTGAATGGAGATCTAGAAGAAGAAGTCTACATGGAACAACATGAAGGATTCTCATTAACAGATAAAGAAGACTATGTGTGCAGATTAAAGAAAGCCCTATATGGTCTGAAACAAGCTCCTCCTGCTTGGTATTCAAGGCTGGACAAGTACTTACTAAAACAAGGCTTTAAGAGAGGTGGAGTAGACAGCAATCTATATATAAAGGCCAATGAAAATGAACTCCTGATTGTTGTAGTGTATGTAGATGACATCATGTTTAGAAGCAACAAAGATGAGTTAGCAAAAGGATTTGCTAAAGAAATGAAATCAGAATTTGAAATGTCTATGATTGGGGAGCTCGACTTCTACTTAGGACTTCAAATTCAGCAAAAGAACACAGGTACATTCATCTCAAAAGAAAAATACTTAAAAGATATGTTGAAAAAGTTCAAAATGGAAGACTGCAAACCTGTGTCAACTCCCATGATCACTGGATGCAAGCAATGTGTTGATGATGGATCTGCAGATATATATCAAAGACATTACAGATCCATGATAGGGAGTCTGCTATACCTAACAACTTCTAGACCAGACATTATGTTGGCAGTAGGACTCGTGGCAAGATATCAAGCAGCACCAAAACAAAATCACTTCCTAGCAGTCAAAAGAATATTCAGATATCTACAAGGAACTGCACAATATGGGCTATGGTATCCAAAAGGCAAGAGCTTCACTTTGACAGCATATACAGATGCAGATTGGGCCAGCTGTGTGGATGACAGGAAAAGCACAAGTGGAGGTGCATTCTATTTGGGAAAGAGCCTGGTGGCATGGCTAAGCAAGAAACAAACATCTATCTCTCTATCTACAGCAAAAGCAGAATACATAGCAGCAGCAGCATGTTGCACACAAGTCATGTGGATGAAACAATCCCTCTATGACATGAAAGTGAGCATTGATGAACCTATCTCTATCAAATGTGATAATACAAGTGCAATACATATATCAAAAAATCCTGTACTTCATTCAAAAACTAAACACATCCCAATCAAGTACCATTTCCTCAGAGAACAAATAGCACAGAAGGTAGTGAAGTTGGAATATGTGCCAACAAAAGAACAAACAGCAGATATATTCACAAAACCTCTTGCTGAGAACCATTCGAATATCTGAGAGACAAACTAGGGGTAGTATCTGCAAATGCTACTCTCTGACATGAAGAGAAAGCATCATTCCAGGGGGAGAACAGAAAAGAAAACATCATTCCAGGGGGAGATCAGTCAACAAAGAGAGTCACAAAAGAACTAGAGCAAGTGAGCAGTGCATGAAACAGGGTCTCAAGATCAGAGTAAAATGGACAAGAGTTGAAAACATCACTAAGTAATGTGCCCCTTTTCCATTGATGTCAAAGGGGGAGGAAGACTTGGAGGAAGCATTGGATTACTGGTAGATGTGTTGCCATCAATGCCAAAGGGGGAGACTATTGAAAATGTTGTCATTGATGGCAAAGGAGATGGCAAAGGAGGAACACCTAGAAGCAGAAAGCAGCAAAGAGAGCAGCATTGAAGCAGAGAGAGGCAAAGAGAGCAGCATAGAAGCAGAGAGATAGCAAAAGAGGCAGCAAGCTGTAGAGAGGGTCGAGCAGCAGAGACAAGTTGCAGAGAATACAGAGGATGCAGAGACAGAGAATACAGAGAGTACAGTGAAACAGCAAAACAGTCATGCACAGAGACAGAGACAGAGAATACAGAGAATATAATGGAAGGGTTTATATGCGATGGGAAGAGGTGGAAGCTACAAAGAAATGTATCCGAGGCAGAGCCGTTAACAAATCAACTGTGAAATGAAAACCGAAGATGTGGAACCATGCAGAAAGGGCGGAACCAAAAGGCAAAAGAAAGAAATGGATAGATAGATATTCTAGTTATAAAGCAAGGTTAATGCATAAACTGTGTATTTAAACGAACTATGGAGGACAAATAAACATTGAAGCGGAATTATAAGAACCGGAACCCTGAGTCACGAATGGAACCGTGAAGGAATAGTAAACCCAGAGTTGAGAAACCAGCGGGTTCGCGTGGTTCATAAGTGGTATAAAGTTTTTGTGGAAAAAACGTGATTAGGGTTGCCACTCGCCATGTGTCCTTGGGCGGTATTTGAATACCATTTACATCGTGTAATTTTTATGTGCTAACCCTCGGCCCAAAGAAAAACACGATATTAGCTGTGTCCGTCCGATTGCCAAGGCTGGAAGATCTACGGTAATCACACTTGCGCGATGAACAAAGGTTAATTGAGGCAAAGCACTGTGGGTCCGAGTCAAACGTATGTTGAAAATTGAAACATAAACCGAAGTTTAAAGCCGAACCTTATTTCATATCAGGCTTATTCGTTATACATTCAAAGGGTGTTATAACGGTTTTAACGTTTGTTGACATATGTTATGTAAAACATGCTGTGGGACCTACATTCATTGCTGTGGGGCCAAGTATTATGTGAAGTTCAGTGTATTGTGTGTATTATAAAAGTTAATAAACAGGCGGAAGGTAAGTAACAAAGCATTGTGGGCCCGAAGGTCGGTTTTAGTTCAAGTCGTGGTATAATGTTTGAAAGGTCTTGTATACGCGTCAAGGTTGATATAAACTGTAATATTAATAGAGTGTGGAGGAAGGTGGGCCCGAAGACGTCGTATGTGTTCTCACTGGGGTTAAAGCTAAGTCAAGACTCTAAGTTCTTAACGTGTATAACATATTGATGCTCTTGTTCATAGAAATACCGTGGGCAAGTCTAAAGTGTAAAAGTATTTGTATGTTGGGCGCATTATTGTTAAATGCGAAAGATAAGCCTTGGACTTATGATTTATTGAGTTGTATTTCAAAGTTGAAATATTCATTTGATGACTTATGAAGTGGGTTGGACTATGGTTTAGCCATAGATTTGAAACAAACGAAAGTTTTGCATAGAAGAGCATTGCATATACCTAGTAGGGTCCACAGTGAACCATCGCATCGGAGGAGAAAGAGTGATGAACAAATTGAAATGTGCGATTGCGATTGAGCGATCGGATGACAACCGTCGGATTTGCTGAAGGATGGACGGCGGATATGAGTCACTTGATTACATGGTGGGGCCTTTGCTAATCGCATCGGCGGAAATCAAATAACCAAAGCTGAAGAGTAAAACGAAAGTAAGCAACAAGTATATATATATATATATATATATATATATATATATATATATGAAACAATATATATGTATATTTATATTTGTGAACAGTGAACCATCGCATCGGAATAAAAAGGAGTAGTGGCACAATACCATTGAAAGTTCCGATTGCGATCAATCATATCAAAACAATCGCAAAGAATTAATCGCATCGGAGCAAAGGCAGCACAGCGAAACATGTTAATAAAGTTTGCGATTGCGATCAATCACATCGGAACCATCGCAAGAGGAGTAATCGCAATCGGAAATCTCTGGAGGAGGCTCATCGCATCGAAGCATAAGAAAAGATCGACTAGTGGGACCCGAAAGGGCATTTTATATGTTAAAAAGTTCTTTTATTATTACGCCGAGAGTTGGTTATGTTTTATTAAAAAGGCACTTAAATATGTACAGAAGTTACACAACTGCAGTGAACAACAGAGCATATAGAGAAGAAAAAGACAGAGACAGCTGCAAAAAAGACAAACACACGGTGATCCAAAAGATGAATGTGTTGATTTGTAATCCATGTTGAAACTGAATGTAAATGTTTTTTAATTGGTTTATATTGTTTGTAATGCACTGGCATGTCTCCGTAGGAAAACAAAACTCCACTGTAAAACTGAAATTGTACAAATTGCTGTAGTTTTTCTAAATGAGCTGGACAATGAAATGAGGAGGCAGAAGGCGAAGAGTCAGGGCTATTCATTTCAAATTCCCTGTGGAATATGAATATTTATGAGGCACACTATATAAAAGATATCACATTGATATGCAGAAAGAGGTTAGAGAATGCAGAGAATGAAGAATTGAGGCAGAGAAGATAAGAAGAACGAGGAGCAGAAAGAGATGCTGTGAAAAATATGAGATGATATAAAACAGATTTGAAGACTGAAGGAAAGCACACAAGAAGGTACAGAACAGAGCTGATATCCAAGGTAAATCAGCAAATGTTTTCCTTTGATAGAATGAGGAAGTTGGAGCTTCCCTATCAAGTTGTAGCTTGATAGATGTCAGTTGTAGCTGACTGAGGTTGGAGCCTCCTGTAGGTTGGTGCATGCAGAAAATTGATGGGAGTTGGAGCTTCCTTGCAAGTTGGAGCTTCGTTGCAAGTTGTAGCTTGCAGAATTGAGGTTGGAGCCTCCTGTGGGTTGGTGCCTACAGAAAATCAATGGTGAGAGAGAGTTGGAGCTTGCCTTTGCATCACAACAATAATAAGATGTGGTTTTCTCCCGTTATGGGTTTCCACTTATATCTGTTGTCTCTGTGTGTGATGCCTATGTGTTGATATGGTCTAGTCAATCTGCTTAATACTTACTGCTCTCATAATAAGTCTGTTGTCACATGATCTTAATACGTGCTGCTTACATATAAAGATTGTTCACATATAAATTTGATTATGAAACTAAGTTGTAAATAAGCTTAATGAAAAGTTTAAAAGTTCATGAATGTATTAAACTGATTCACCCCCCCCTCTCAGTTTAACTAAGGGTTCAACAAGTTGGTGGAGTCAGATGCCAAAGTGACAGATGCAGTAGCGGTCAGAGACTAGGCAGCGCAGTGCAGAGTTGGAAATAGTGTAGTTGGCACATTTGAAAAGTCAGCAGCAGCACAGAGGCTTTAGTGGCAGCGCAGAGACTAGTGGAAGTTAGGACTCAGGTGACGGATGCATCAGACCGGACAAAGTTAGTGCAGTATCTTGGACAGTTCTCAGCTGCAGATGTTGCAGCTGCAGCAGCATGTAATATCCCAAATGGGATATTTTAACTAAAATTGCAGAAATAAACTTAAACAACAAAATAAATGGAAATATACACACAGCCACTAATAGAACACAATGGATGTCGATAAAATCACTGAGCCATTTTATTAATCCATGATAAAAAGTACATCAACATAAAGGAATAGTGGAACCTGAGCTTGCCAAGCAAGCGGAGCAAACCCAGAAAGATCGCTAGCCCAACTGATGAATGACGCTGGCAATGATGTAGATGGCTCGGCAAGGAGACTGCTGCAAATCGGCTACGGCACAACTGACCTCTCCAAACTCCACTAAAGCACTGTGAGATCTCTGAGTGAAACCTCCTCAAGGGTATTGGGTTTCCGTCCAATACTCACAAATCACCCGAGGGTTTCTGTCCTGGGGCTACAGCTGAAGTAGAGAAACACGTTCTCAAACCTCTCATACACAAGAAAATGATCTACTCCAAAGATATCTCTCAATGGCATCCTCCCTTTCTTTTATAAATCTCTTGGAGCCTTCTAGAGCATTATTTTATTATTATTTTATTCATAGAGCACTTTTCCCTCTTATTAAAATATTCCTTTTTAATGCAGAAAAGGGTAAATTGGCTACCACGTCTCCTCCGGTCACTGGAACCCGTGTCTAACCGTCCCACCATGTAGGTATCCTTGTCCCTGTACCAACGAGCTATTACACTAAGGTGTTCCATCATGTATTCCTCCTGGAATGCCACCTTGAGCATAATCAGCTGAGTTAAGCCCATAAATAACTCAAATTTCCGAAAGTTATCAGAATGCATCGGAACGAAAGCCAAACTGCTCGGATGATGGAGTATATCAAGCGAATGCCTCCGGACACCATGAAAACTCCTCAAAAATCCTCGGAAAAGCTCCTGAGCCCACTGATAGCACCAATCTGTACTTGTGACCTGTCTGCTCCTAACTCTGGAAGTCCCTCCTAGCCCTGTCATGGGTGATACCAAAAAAAGGAATATTATAGGCCTTCCGCCCCAAGATTGCTTGCCCTCAAGCAATCGAAATATGTGGGCCACTCTATTGGCCCGCCGCAGCTGAGACCCAATGCTTGGATCCCATACAAACCTCTGGGTGCTGCTATGCACCTGTGTCAAACCACCCGAAATAGACCCCTCAATGCCGGGATCCGAAACTGATCTCTCACTGTACCTGACATCAAATAATCTTCCCGGATCCCCATGCCACAGTGGCCAAACATCGCCCAAGTCCCACGGCCCAGATTGCGCACTGCCTCTAGCTATGACTGATGCTCTAAGAGGGGAAGACCACGTCTCCTGCTACGCCAGATCTATGACGATGTAAGCTACCCCATCAACTATGTACCAACTCATCACCTCTCTCCAATCCAATCCCCGACTAAATCCACTGTTGATTCTGCTCTCCTGAAACCGGGATGGGATGCTGAAGAATCGACTGGAACCTGTATCATCTGTCATGTCTAAGGGCCCTTGCCCTGCTGTGCTCCCTACAAAGAATATCGTACCATCAAGAGGATACCAACTCATGATCTCCCGCCAGTCCATCCTGGAAGAAGAATCCAATGTAGCAACAACTGCATATGGAACACGCCTAGAGTGTTGCCGCCAGCCCGTAATCAACTCCCATTGCTCTGCCCTGTCTGCCAATGACAGCTGCCTGTAGAAGGAAGCCCTTCTCTCTATAATGGGCCAAGGTGGGCAAGATATGTTGCAAGCCCCATTGATGTACTCCTGGAGAGTGCTACTCACTGAAAATACTGCAGCTCTACTGACTTTGTGTACATCTATCTGAACCTCATCCCTGTGTCGACCCACAGATGGATGCTCCACCATCTCCAATAGCTCCTCCCACTCCTGATCAGGACTATCCCATCAACCTCCAACATCTCGAAAGGATATGGATCTGCAACTGCTGTCACCGTACTCGATGTCTGTGCATCTGGCTGCTCCTCCTCAGTGGCTGACCCCAAGGTTAGCCGTATATCCATCATACACTCAATTTGAGCCTCCATCTGCCTCTCCCCCAAGGGACTATCATGCATGATGTGCAAAGTATCCTCCTCTGCTGACTCAGGCTCCGTCATATGTTGCTCTGGCTGATTCGTCACTAGTGACTCATCATCCAGAGTATCTCTCGTAGAGTCCCCTGACTGCTCACCTTGCACACTGGAAAACAGCTCCGGTCTACTGTCATTATCTCTGCATGACTGCTCTCGCTCCCCAGAAGCATCCTCAACTAATCCCATGGACTCATCTAAAGAAAATTCCTCACCCTGGAATATAGAAGGAATGCCCTCCTGTCCTGCCTCCGCTACATCATCTGCATCTATCAAACATGAGTGATTAGGCCCCCAAGGTTCTTTGCAAATGAAGCAAAGTCCCTTCCTCCTCAGCTCATTTCTGCTGCCTGACCCACCAAACTGGAGCAGCTCCTCCCTGGTCAACTGTCTCCTGAGAAGCTCAATGTTCTGCTCAACTAGCCCTTGGGCTAGCTCATATGCAACGAGCGAGACCAACTACTCTCTCCTCCAAATGCTCAACAACCTAGCCTGCAACTCCCAGCAAATGGCATCACGATCTCCCATGCATGACGACAGGATGGACTGTATGTGAGCTATTGCTATGTCAGAATGATGTCTCCTAATGCTGAAGAAGCATTGGAACATCTGCAGCATCAAGCCATCACACTCAAGATCGATCATGACCTCATAAGTCCGAGTCATGGCCATGACTTCTAAGACCTTAAGCTTTCTCCCAAATGTAGAGCGTACACAGTTGTATAAATTCTGAAAGGCTCCTACTATCAGTCTGAAAATTCTCTTCATAATATCATCATTGTAGGGAAGGAAGGGTGTTGTTATCCTCAAAATATCACTGAAACAAGAGGCAACTATAAGCTTGACTCTCTCACTTGGATGTTCCAGGAATCTAGCTTGTACCAATGCAAGCATAGATGGCTTCAAAGCCAATTTAAACTCCAATCAGATTGCTCTACCTTTGAAAGGCAGGATTCCAGTTTTTCTAACATGGAAAAGTCATTTTCTGATCTTCCACTCTTTAAGTCCATACCAAGTGCATAAAGCCAATTTCCCACTTCTTCCTCCTTATGTAAATTCTTCGGATGCCTTTGTTGGAGCAAATTATGTACCTTCTTGGAGAAGGGTCTGCTGTTTTGTTTAGTTTTTGGTTGTGTGTCATGGTTCACCGGGGTGCTTAGCTTCGATGACTTTGGTATTTGGACAGTAAAATCCTCCAGCAATCTGCAACGAAATAATGACTCCAGCAAAATAGGAAAAATCCTGGAACCCCTGAATTGATCTGCAAAAATTTGAAATCCTCCAATCTGAAAACCCACGGCTGTAATAATAATCACTTCCACTGGAGCTGAAACCCACAGGTTGAGCCAAGATTGTAGCTCTGATACCACTGTAATATCCCAAACGGGATATTTTAACTAAAATTGCAGAAATAAACTTTAGCAGCAAAATAAATGGAAATATACACACAGCCACTAATAGAACACAATGGATGCCGATAAAATCACTGAGCCATTTTATTAATCCATGATAAAAAGTACATCAACATAAAGGAACAGTGGAACCTAAGCTTGCCAAGCAAGCGGAGCAAACCCAGAAAGATCTCTGGCCCAACTGATGAATGACGCTGGCAATGATGTAGATGGCTCGGCAAGGAGACTGCTGCAAATCGGCTACGGCAAAACTGACCTCTCCAAACTCCACTGAAGCACTGTGAGATCTCTGAGTGAAACCTCCTCAAGGGTATTGGGTTTCTGTCTAATACTCACAAATCACCCGAGGGTTTCCGTCCTGGGGCTACGGCTGAAGTAAAGAACCACGTTCTCAAACCTCTCATACACAAGAAAATGATCTACTCCAAAGATATCTCTCAATGGCTGCGTCCCTTTCTTTTATAGATCTCTTGGAGCCTTCTAGAGCATTATTTTATTATTATTTTATTCATGGAGCACTTTTCTCTCTTATTAAAATATTATTTTTTAATGCAGAAAAGGTAAATTGGCTACCACGTCTCCTCTGGTCACTGGAACCCGTGTCTAACCGTCCCACCATGTAGGTATCCTCGTCCCGGTTCCAACAAGCTATTACACTAAGGTGTTCCATCATGTATTCCTCCCGGAATGCCACCTTGAGCATAATCAGCTGAGTTAAGCCCATAAATAACTCAAATTTCCGAAAGTTATCGGAATGCATCAGAACGAAAGCCAAACTGCTCGGATGATGGAGTATATCAAGCGAATGCCTCTGGACACCATGAAAACTCCTCAAAACTCCTCCGAAAAGCTCCTGAGCCCACTGATAGCACCAATCTGTACCTGTGACCTGTCTACTCCTAACTCTGGAAGTCCCTCCTAGCCCTTTCATGGGTGATACCAAAAAAAGGAATATTACACAGCATCAGATGAGAGGGAGTTTCATATGTTGCAATAGCAGCAGCAATAGAGTTGCAATGCAGATGCAGTGTTGGCAGCGGTTTAGCAAAGTCAACATCAACATGGGTGCAACGCATATCAGAGTTGCGCAGTAGTTGGAGGGCAGCAGTAGTGAGACATTAGCAGCGTGACAAGAGATGATGTAGAGGTAGTGTATTGTAGCAGCGGTTGCAATACTAGAACACTTTCCTTACTAAGAGGGAGTGTTAGTTTTTGTAG
Source organism: Pinus albicaulis (assembly GCA_034641835.2). Classification (NCBI taxonomy): domain Eukaryota; kingdom Viridiplantae; phylum Streptophyta; class Pinopsida; order Pinales; family Pinaceae; genus Pinus; species Pinus albicaulis. The sequence goes on from CM076582.1 coordinate 143,764,548, forward strand.
CATCAAATGTCTTCTAGCCTCGAGATTTGGCAAAGAGGTTAGAATACATGTATTCTCGAATACCCATAAATCATTTCTGGAAATTCCTCCTAGAGATGACTTCATTAAATTAATTAGTCAATTTTTAATATTTACTAAGTCTAAACTTAGGAAATATGATTAATTAAATGGAATTGATTAAGTCATGGTGAGAATCTTCTAGAAAAAGACATGGATCGATTTCTATTTAATCTTAGCCATCGATTAAGTTTTAATCGTGGTCGTTGAAGTCTCAATGGAAGAATATCGAAAGAACTCGATGGGGTTTGGAGAAGACACACCAGCAATTCAATTTCACTAGCAAATCGATTTCCAAAGTAGCAGCATTTACTTTCCGGAGAGAGAGCTAGTGAGCTCGAAGCAGTGAGAGAGGGCAGAGATAGTAAGACCGAAGGAAGCTTTTCTAGTTCCGGTGAGTACACTGTAGAGAGGCAGTGAGTGCCACACAGAGGTAGCACAGAGCTTTGTGAGGAGATTTTGTTTTTGCTGGGGCGCAGGAGATATTCTAAGCCGAAAGTTGGGCAGAGGGTCCAGAGGCAAAGAAGATCAGTCTTCCAAGCAGCAGTTGCAGAGACAGCAAGAGGAGATGCAGTTTTGAGCTTGTTGGACACAGCGCTGCATAGGCTAACATAGTGACTGCGCAAAAGGAGCAAGGAGCAGCTCAAATCGAGTTGAGGTCAGTGTCAGATCGCCTGTTGAAGTGAGAAAATTTCTCACTAGTTTTATTGCGAGTCATTTCTCTGTTTGGAATATGGATTGTTAGATTAAGCATCCATAGTTTTGTACTCAGATTTACAACTGCATAATAATCAAACCCTCAATTGTTGCACCAATTTTCCTAAGTTGGGTTTTTCCAGGGACTTAGTTCAAAATAAACGGTGCCATATTGTGTGTGTGCATCTATTCTTCCAGCGTTTATTTTTCTTCAGCAATATTTGTTTTGTGAAGGCTGCAGTGTATTTGTTTCATTATTTGTCATACCACACAGTAAATAATTTGTTTAGTTTGTTTAACAGATAGAAGAAACAATATCAGTTGTTGTAGTAGGATTCAGGGTCACAAAATTTTCACAATCCATATATTGATTTCTAGCTATCTATACCGGTGAAAATATCATGTTTTTAAGGATTAAATTATTGTGCAATGATTGAATCATGACCAAAGGTATTTGGTCTTCAGGTGGCAAAAGAAAGAAGGGTTCACTAGGAGATATATTGTATGATCATTTGCATGTAAAGTTTCCTAGATAATATTTTCATTTTTTCTAGATATACAGTTGGTTGATATGCTTGATTTGATATTTGTTGTTTGATTGATGTTGTTGATGGGCAACCATTGGCATGAGAATCTCCTGAATATATATGTTAGAAAAAATTTGGTCAATCCCCATGTCACTGGATGTGTTCATGCATGACAATTGTCCTGCTGAATAAAGAAGCCTAAATCTGGTGCACTGACTTGTGGACTATTACTAATTTCTAAACATCACAGAGACTCAGTGTAGCATAAGAACATGAAATGGAAAAGGGTTTCCAACAGCAACCCAGTTGCATTGCACTCCTTATATTTAGGTAATATTGGAGTTTCGTGTGAGGAGATGCATATCAGCCTTGTGTGTTCCAATGCATTTTCGAATGAAGACATGGTGCTAACCATAGAATAGGAGCTACCATGGCAGTTTTAGTCTTCCAACATAATGGGCCTCCAATGGTAGGTCTCCACAAATCTACAAAATATAGTATTTGGCATGCCACATCCCCCTAACTGCTAGCATGAAGATAAGCATATTGAATGCTTATAAAGACATGTATAAACTTTGCATATATTGTTTAGATCTGAACTACAGAAATTGTTGAAAAGTGTAACTAAGTTCGATCTTCATAACGACTTGTAATTATGAATTTATGTAATGAAGAGACAAAGATAATAAAATGTATTTTGTAATGCTTGCCTCATGGGCTTCATGAGCAAGGAGTATTTATTATAGGTCAAATACTTCTTCTTGATGTCTTTAGGGATTTGTCATCTTTTCATAAATGTAATTAAGAGTCATGTATATGAAGTCATGTTACACTTGTAGAAGGACAAAATTTTCATATAAATATATGCTCGAAGACCTTGTCACTATGCTCCACAAAGTTGGCTCTAAATATGTTGGAGATATTTCTTAGTAAGGTCGGCCTACCCTCAGATGACTATCACAACCTAGAATAGAGGAGACAGCCTCTATAAATAAATAGACTATGTCATATCCCCAAATGGGATATTTTACTAATTTTACAGAAATCACACTAACCCAACATTTTACCATAAAATTACTAAATTAAAAAACAGAAGATTGCAATGTAAAATAAAACACATAAACACTGTAATCCATTAACACATCGAACAGGAAGAATCTCAGCATTTTTATAAATGATAAACTGGGGTTACATGCATATCTGACCCAAATAGATGAGATGGAAAACTAGCCACCAATATGAACTACTACACTGTGTTGGCCTCCAAACTGAACTGTTGCACTCTCCCTTCGGCAATAGTTATCACTGAACCCACTGAAAGATAATGAAGCACAAGTTGAAGATCTGAATGATCCTCACACCATTCCCTGAAGCTCTGCGAAACTTCTGAATGAAGTCTCCTCAAAGAGAGTTGGGTTTCCGTCCAACACTCACAAATCACCCGAGGGTTTTTGTCCTGGGGCTATCAATGGAGTAGAGAACCAAGTTCTCAAACCTATCTCACAAGAAAATGATCTTATCAAAAGATATCCCTCAATGGCCTCCTCCTTTTCTTTTATAGATCTCCTGGATCCTTCTAGAGCCTTATTTTATTATTATTTTATTCATTGAGCACATTTCCTTTAATTAAAATATTCTTTTTAATGTAGGAAAATGGTCAATTGGCCACCATGCCTCCTCAGGTCACTGAAAATCACTCCTAGCCATCCCATCTTGTAGATCTTCTCGTCCTGGTTCCAACAAGCTATTACACTAAGGTGTTCTGCCAAGAATTCCTCCTAAAATGCCACCTTAGGCATAATTAATTGAGTTAGGCCCAGTAATAACTCAATTTTCCGAAAGTTGTCAGAATGCACTGGAACGAAAGGAAAATTGCTCGAATGATGGAATATATCAAGCAAATGCCACCAAACCTCATAGAAACTCCTCAAAACTCCTCCAAAAATCCCCTGAGCCTGCTGATGACACCAACCTGTACCTGTGACCTATCTGCTCCTAACTCTGGAAATCCAACCTAACCCTGTCATAGGTGACACCACAACAAGGAATATTACAGACCTTCTGCCCCAAGATTGCTTACCCTCAAGCAATCCAAATATGTGAGCCACCCTGTTGGCCTGATGCAACTGAGACCCAATGCCCGGATCCCATACAAACACCTGGGTGCTGTTAAGCTCCTATGTCAAGTCACCCGAAACAAACCCCTCAATGTTGGGATCCCAAACTGATCTCTCACTATACCTGACATCAATTGATCCTCCCAGATCCCAACGCCACCATGTCCAATCATCGCCCAAGTCCCCTGGCTCGGACTACGCACTGCCTCTGGCTATAGCTGATGCCCCATGAAGTGAAGTCCGCCAACAAGCATCAATGCCCCCTAGCTCCTGTTGTGTTGTACCTCTAACTATATAAGCTGCCCCACCAACTACGAACCAACTCATCAACTCCCTCCAATCCAGCCCGTGACTCAATCCAATGTTGATCCTACTCTCCTAAAGTCGGGATGGAATGCTGAGGAAATGTTGACCTGTGTCCCACTGCCAACTGGAATCTGTAACATCTGTCATGTCTAAGGGCCCCTAATTCGCTTTGCTCCCTACAAAGAAGATCGTACCATCAAGAGGGTACCAACTCATGATCCCGCCAATCTATCCTAGAAGAAGGTTCCAAGGTAGTGACAACTGCATACATAACACGTCTAGAGTGTTGTCGCCAACCCGTACTCAACTTACGCTGCTCTATCCCATTTGCCGACGAGATCTGTCTGTAGAGGAAGGCCCCTCTCTCTATAAAGTGCCAAAGTGGGCTAGATATGCTGCAAGCCCCGTCGATGTACTCCTAGAGAATGCAGCTCCCTGAAAGTACTGCAGCCCTGCTGACTGCATGTGCATCTGTTTGCACCTCATCAGTGTGTCGGCCCAAAGATGGATACTCCACCATCTCCAATAGCTCCTCCCTCTCTTGATCAGGAATGTCATGCTCCTGCTGTCTACTAGCCCTCTGCAGAACTATCCCATCAACCTCCAACATCTCCAGAGGATATGGATCTGCAACTACTGTCACCGTACCCAATGTCTGTGCATCCGACTACTCCTCCTCAATGGCTGACCCCAAGGTTAGCCCCATATCCATCATAGACTCAATGTGATCCCCCATTTGGCTCTCCCTCAAAGGACTATCATGCATGATGTGCATAGTCTCCTCCTCTGCTAACTCATGCTTCATCATATGTTGCTCCGACTGAATCGTCACAAGTGACTCATCACCCTGACTATCCCCCGTAGAGTCCCCTGACCGCTCACCCTACACACTGGAATACAACTCCAGCCTACTGTCATCAACTCCGCATGACTACTCTCGCTCCCCAGAAGCATCCTCATATGATCCCATGGAATCATATGAAGAAGAGTCCTCATCCTAGCATACAGAAGGAATGTCCTCCTGTTCTGCCTCTACCACATCATCTGCATCACTCAAGCATGAGTGATCAAGCCCCCAAGGTTCTTTGCAGATGAAGCAAAGTCCCTTCCTTAGCACATTTCTGTTGCCTGATCCACCAAACTGGAGCAGCTCCTCCCTGGTCAATTGTCTCCTTAATAGCCCAATATTCTACTCAACTAGCCCTTGGGATAGCTCATAAGCAACAGGTGAGACCAACTACTCTCTCCTCCAAATGCTCAGCAACCTAGTCTGCAACTCCCAGCAAATGGCCTCACGGTCTCTCATACATGACGACAGGATGGACTGCATGTGAGCTATGATAGTGTCAAAAAGATGTCTCCTAATGTTGAAGAAGCATTGGAACATCTGCAGAATCAGGCCATCGCACTCAAGGTCAAACATGACCTCATAAGTCCGGGTCATGGCCATGACTCCTGAAACCTTAAGCTTCCTCCCAAATGTAGAGCCTACACAATTGTCCAAATCCTGAAAAGTTCCTACTATCAATCTGAAATTTATCTTCATAACATCATCATTGTAGGGAGGAAAGGGTGCTACTATCCTCAAAATATCATTGAAACAAGAGGCAGCTATAAGCTTGACTCTCTCACTTGGATGTTCCAAAAATCTAACTTGTACCAATGCAAGCATAGATGGCTCCAAAACCCAATTTAAACTCCAATCAGATTTCTCTACCTTTGAAAGACAGGATTCCAATTTCTCCAACATGGGAAAGTCATTTTCTGATCTTCCACTCTTTAAGTCCATCCCAAGTGCATAAAGCCAATTTCACACTTCTTTTTCCTTCTGTAAGTTCCTTGGTTGCTTCTTTTGTAGCATATTATGGATCTCTCTAGATAAAGGTCTACTATACTGTCTTGTTTCTGGGTGTGTGTCATGGTTCACAGAGGTGTTGTTGTGTTGGTTTAATAGGTGTTTAAAAAACTTCATGATTCAACAGCTGTGTTGGCTCCCTAACAACAACATATATGAGGCTTATGGAAATAATAACATTCAACGACACTGCTCATCATCATAAATCCTATCAACAACAACTATGTTCATTTCTAACAGTAGCTGCACAATCGACATTTTCAGGCATACTAGTACCAGCAGCGTATTCTTGACTCAAAGCATTACAAGAAAGATTTAACAATAGAATGCAAACACTCTTGACTGATATATATAATCAACTCAGGCAAAATATCCAATGCTGATATAAATATTAGGGCAATTTTATAGACCTTTTAGCATGAGTATACACAGCAAGTAAAAGAACAGGGGAACCTGGTTTATTGTCTCCCGCAAAATGACTCTCTGAATAGCAGTCTTTATCAATCAATACCATCAACTTCCTCTACTCCATGCGCGTTGTTTTTCTGTCCTTAATTTGTGCTACAAGTGGGTGCAATGAATATACTAGCAGCCAATAGTTGTCCAATTTAGAAGAGTTGTAATAGGCAATACAACTTAAGAGTCTGCTCTAGTAACACAATTTGCGACGGCTTTGCGAATATAAGTTTGGCAGAGCTGTTAATGTGGCGATTGCTTGTGCATTGGCCCCTATGCACAGAAGGCCACAACACAGACCAACACTTTGTCTTGGTGATCCAACCTGGACCAATTACCAACTCGTAATCCCATAATTTATGTTTCACTGCATTGGCATTAATTCAACCCGATAGCTCGACCCAATTTACAGTGGCTCCTTCAATCACTACTCGACCCTGTCCTCTACGGAACTTGGAGTCAACCTCTGCTCATTAATTCGGCCTCTACAAGATAAACACCTCAGACCTGTGATGAAGGATGGCTTTTGATCCTCCTATTTCTTTGCAATGATTTCGTCTTGTGCCCAGAATGAAGAAATTTAGCATAGCCACAGGAGTTTTATAAAATCTTGGCCCTCTTCTATAGTGTTTATTGTTGGAGTTTTTTTCAAGCAGTGCTGCAACCTTCAAAAAAAAAAAATTTGCTATGGCCTCTATGGTTACGTCCACAAATTTGTTTCAAAATGGTATCATGGTTCTTTCAACATGCGCACGCATACCAACGGTGGCCCAATCTCTCGAATCCATAACTCAGACATGCCTTGTGTTTGCCTCACAGTCTCGGTTTCGAAGTGGCAATTCGACCCAAAATTCTTTTGGCTGCCAAGAGGACTAAGCCCGAATAATTCAAGGAATTCCTTGCTCACACAATCACTAATGATATCAATCCACGACAATTGATTTGTCCATATGCACTATGATATGCACACAGCTCCCCAAAGAAATTTTACAATGGCAATGTAGCTCTTTTTTTTTATAACAATAATACCTAGATTTTTGGCATCCGATAGCTCGGCTCTAATGAATTTGTCATCCCAAAAATATATATCAAATGCCTGTCAGCTTCACATAATTCATTGGCCACATTGACACTCGGCCATAGCAATTGCGTCCTTTCTTCTTTTCGAAGAGGAAACTTGGTCTTCAAAATTTAATAATACTGCTTACCGTGAAAATATATTCAGAATGCAGCTCGGCTTCAATAAAAAAATTCGGGCTCCCTTAGGAAAAATTCGGTCAATGCCTACGATAAAGTTTTTCTTTTGGAATTTGACATGGCCCCCATAACGAGCATCACAATAGTTACGGACCCCACCTTGACTATCTGATTTTGATAATTTGGGCCAAGACAACATAGTCGTCTAAATACAGATTCGGCCCTTCGACTTTCAGCTCAATATCAATGCCACTTCGATTTTCTGATTTGTTAAATGCTTATTAAGTAACCAACAAAATCAAATAAATTTGCATGGCAATTTACCGCAGAAATTTGTAGAATAATTAATGCCCAAAACAATTTTTCTGTAACAACATGATGGCGTTGGCATCATAAAAATAGACCTTCGACAATCTACAATTAAAACTGAAAACCCGCAGGCTGAGCCAAGTTTGATGCTCTGATACCACTGTAATATCCCCAAATGGGATATTTTACTAATTTTACGGAAATCGCACTAACCCAAAATTTTACCAAAAAATTACTGAATTAATAAACAGAAGATTGCCATGTAAAATAAAACACATAAACATTGCTATCCATAGACACATCAAACAGGAAGAATATTAGCATTTTATTATAAATGATAAACTGGGGTTACATGCATATCTGACCCAAATAGCTGGCTGAATGGAAAGCTGGCCACCAATATGAACTGCTGCACTGCGCTGGCCTCCAAACTGAACTGTTGCACTCTCCCTCCGGCAACAGCTATCACTGAACCCACTGAAAGATAATGAAACACAAGTTGAAGATCTGAATGATCCTCACACCATTCCCTGAAGCTCTGCGAAACTTCTACAAAAAGTCTCCTCAAAGAGAGTTGGGTTTCCGTCCAAGTTCCAGCACTCACAAATCACCCAAGGGTTTCCGTCCTAGGACTACCAATGGAGTAGAGAACCAAGTTCTCAAACCTCTCTCACAAGAAAATGATCTGATCAAAAGATATCCCTCAATGGCCTCTTCCTTTTCTTTTATATATCTCCTGGATCCTTCTAGAGCCTTATTTTATTATTATTTTATTCATTGAGCACATTTCCTTTAATTAAAATATTCTTTTTAATGTAGGAAAATGGTCAACTGGCCACCATGCCTCCTCAGTTCATTGAAAATCACTCCTATCCATCCCATCATGTAGATCTTCTCGTCCCGGTTCCAACGAGCTATTACTCTAAGGTGTTCTGCCAAGAATTCCTCTCGAAATGCCACCTTAGGCATAATTAATTGAGTTAGGCCCAGTAATAACTCAATTTTCTGAAATTTGTCAGAATGCACTGGAACGAAAGGCAAACTGCTCGAATGATGGAATATACCAAGCAAATGCCACCGAACCTCATAGAAACTCCTCAAAACTCCTCCAAAAAGCCCTTGAGCCCGTTGATAACACCAACCTGTACCTGTGACATGTCTGCTCCTAACTTTGGAAGTCCAACCTTGTTGACAAGTGTAACTAGGTCGGTCTTCATGTTGACTATGTAATTATGTATTTATGTATAGAAGATGTCTTCTAGGAATAAATACAATCTGATGTCATATTCATGAAGGATTTAGTTTGACCTTGACAACACTCATATAATGTTATAATCAAGTGAAGATAATCTGTTGAAATAACACCACTTGGAAAGTAACTACAAGTCATGGTCAGCTCTCATGATGAAGACGGCCTAAACCATATTTGATGGTCAGCCTAAAAAGGTGTGAACTGACCTCTATATATTAGCCAGGTTTGCGGATCATTTGAATGGACAAGTAACGCAGATAGCACAATTAAATGCAGGTTCTTTTATAGTTTGCAGACCT